>OY101440.1:75625207-75635145 GCA_956483585.1 Gymnocheta viridis
GGCTAAATTTTTTGGGTTTTCAATCAAATACCTTATTTCTTTTTGAAAATGATCTAAATTCGATTGGGACATATAAATTATTGATTTAAAATTTTAACTAAAACAGGCATCTCGTGAGAAATTTAGCAAAAGTGTGATATTTTTCAAGTGGTTTTATTGAACAAATAATTAATTTATCCAAAAAATTTCTTAAAAATTAAGAAGTAACAGGTAAACTCAGATTTGAGCTCAAGCCTAAAATTCATTTCAATATAAACCTAAATAGTTCAACAAATTACGCATAAATATTAAGAAATGCATTTATTTTATTTTTAAAATTATATATCTTGTCTAATATTCCTTAAAAAGAGATAAAAAATAAGTTATTTAAATTTCAAAAAATATTGGTTGGTGGGCTGTTTCTGGGACTTGCCCATATCTCAAACGTTGTGCTTCAATAGTACTTTATTTTGAATCGAAATACATAGTAATCCCCAGCTGCTGATATTAATCCATCAATCATCAATCCATCAATGGAAGTAGCCCCAAAAATAAGAACTTCTCTATTAATATTTTAATTTACATTTTAAAACCGGAAGAACATTGAATATTTGAATATAGAAAATAACAAGTATACCGAGATATAACCGTCTTAAAATATAGAAAAAGTGATAAAAATATATCTTTAAAAAAATTCGTACGGCCATTAAATTGTTAATGTAGCCAACTTGACAAAACGTATGATGCAGAAGTTTTTTGTTGGGGCTACTTTTCAGAATAACAAGACCTCAATTAACGGAACTTTGCAAACAAAATTAAGTTTCTATGTTTCGTTTACCTTTTTACTTTAGTTTTTTATTAATTAATTCAAAACTATAAACCTTTCTGCATGATGTCTTCTGATTACGTACAAAAATTACGGCAAATAGATGCCGCTGTTCTAGGAATGACTAAGAATTTTTGCGTGGTGCTTTTGTTTTATAAACCAACGTAGTTCAATAAATTCTTTGTTTGTGAGTGGTTGTTCTAGTACGACTGCAGCCGATAGTTTGCCACTTTTTCCGTTAGAAACAGGAATTTTCAACTTAAAAACAACCGTCATTAGAAATAAATATTTGTTTTTATTCTTTATTTCAATTAAATTATTGTATTTATTTTGAAAGTTAATCTTTGTTTCTTTAATAAACCTTTTATTTGGTTTTAAATAAGATTTTTAGTGTAAAAAAGGCATAGAATTTTTTTACTCGGTTTTCGCAACAAACTCAGTTTCTGCAACAGCCCAAAATTTCTATTGTTTGCGTTAACCGAGTCTGCACTGTATTCGAAATCGAATAATAACTCTTGATACCTCTTTTTTATCATATTCGTCAAATATGTATTTCTAAGCAGTACGGCTTGGATTTTTTTATATTTTTGTTCCAACGAACAAACATTTCTCAATTTAGAATAAAGAATAATTCGAATAGCTTTTGTCGAATAATCGAACACTCGAAAAATTTTCTTAACTACTTAGGTATGTATGTAAAAAATATTTCACATGTCATAAATTTTTAAGTTGCTAAGTAATCAAATTAAAACAGAGTATAAGTACTTGAATAAGCCTGATTGTATAGTATTTGTTCGCTAAGGGCATGTTTCGTTTTGTTGCAAGCATACACACATACATACGTATGTTTCGTTTTTATCTATGAACCAGACTACATTAATCAGGTGAACTCAGTATAACGAATCATAATTTATTCAATCTTTCGAATTTTTTTAGAATCAAGAAGAAATCATTTTAAAATAGAACAAAGTTTGATTATTTTTTGTTTTATATTTAAAAATTTTTCTTTAAATGCTTAATGTGAAAAAAAACATTAAAACAAAATATAAGCAAACTTAGTTGTATTTTAAAATTGTTTCTTCTTGATTTTAAAACTCCTTTTTTTTGTGTACATACAAAAATACGTATGTATATTTTTAATGAGTAACGTAGGTACATCTCAAAAAGCGTGATTTTTGTGTTAAGAATGCATAAATAAATGTTCGTCTTATCGCTCTTCATTTTGGGCAAAAAAATTTATACAAATATCTTGTTTACTCAGCTCTTGAGGGGAGAATACTTTTTTATTTTTCCATTGATGTGTATGAAAATTAAAAACTTTAAACTCGTTTTCTGACGAATGAGTTTTTTTTTTGCAATAAAAGAGCGATATGTAGATATGTGTCGCTTTTTACTTATTTTTTCAATTTATCTATTCCAACAAAATTTCAAAATTATTCTTTTATTTGAACAAAACTAAATCATGAATAAAAAAACGTATAATTGACGTTCCTACTCAACAGGCAATAAAAAAATCATCTAATCATATTTTGGATAAAAACCATAATATATGCGTTAGAACCATCATTTTGGCAATTCTGCTTACATTTTGCTCAAACAATTAACTTAATACCACTTCCTTGAATACCACACGAAGAAATCTTTCAGTAACAATTTTATATCCTTGAAGGATGAAGTCTTTGCTTGTGCGATAAAACAGTGCGTGACTAATCCTGTACCGACATCAAATTATTTCATAGATGTAAGTTCTTGTGTTCTCATCCATAGTTAAAGTAAATGTTTTGCAGAGCACACGGTTGGCTACTCTATAGGTTCTTGTCGACGATAACGCTCAGGCCATTTTTGATTCTCTAATAGTAGTTGGTAACGAAACCTTAGAATTGGCAGTTTAGAATTTTATTATTAGAATTTATAGAAATTAGAATTAATATAAGTTAACGAAAATTTTTAAGGATAAAAATTCTTTATCAGGAAATGGTATACCGTAACATTACTTTAATGAGTTTTAATTTGATTAATTTCAAAAGTTAGTGCTGGCAGTATCACCGTATGCACCCACCACTTTGTTGTCTTTAATGTGCAAAAACGAAAACAATTTTATCCGAGTAGTCAAGTATGTGAGTAGTTATTCATTATTTTGAAATAAATTAACTTTTTTAAATCCTGATTATTTAATTCGGTAGTAACGCATACACAACTGCTTTACAAAGTAAAAACAATAAAAATATTGTAAATAAAGTAGAATTCGATTCAGGGGTGCCAAACGTTACGTCGTGTTGTCGATTTTTTTAGAGGGAATTAAAAAAAAACACGATTGACGATTTTTATTTAGTATCCCTTATATATTGACGATTTTTTGACTTCACTACTTTTTGCTCAGCAATAAAATATTTACATTGAAATTAATTGCTTGAGTTCAAAACTAAGTTTACCCATTTCTTCTTACTTTTTAAGAATTTTTTTTGGATAAATTCATTATTTTATTAAGACAGTACTTTTTATTTGAAACAATTTATTCATCAGACTAGCAGAACGGATCAGTACTGATTTCGAGGTCGCTACACCATCTTCAGCGTTCTTTGTTCGATTTTATCACTTTTGACGGTGGATACTAGTGACTAGGAATATCAAATATTTAACCGTATTATTTAACGAATTAGAATACGAAAAGTGCAACTTATTAAATTTTACAAGTTAAATCAATTTCGGTTAATACGGAATTTCCATTTTTGGGGATTAATTATTCCAAATATCCTATACTCTCCCGCTTTTTCCAGGGCCATTGGCTGCTGAGATCAAGCTATTTTCCATTTTCGTTTACTTTGTTTTTGTCTTTTGTAGTTAACTTTGTTAGTATTCAACCGCCTGTGACAATGTAAGCATGGAGTTTATGACGGGTGCATTCGTTTTTAATAATTAATGTTTAAGCGTAATTTGTTGAACTGTTTAGGTTTATATTGAAATGAATATTGAACTAAAATGTAAAACATTTCAAATAAAGTATTTACGTTTATTTTGGAAAATATGTATGTATATTAAATGCTTCGACACAAAATCTCTTTAAATCTTGCTTTGAATTGTCCAAACATCTTTAAGAGATTTTGTGTTTGAAGCTTTTAATAAATCCGTTGAATTGTAAATTTTCAAAAGAAAGGTTGTTTTATTTGTATAAAATATTTCCAAAACTTGACGAATTTTCGGAAAATATCACTGGCAGCCCTGAATCGATCAACTATTTTTGTTCAACAGCGAGCAGCGTGCTTTTTCCTATTGGCTTGGCCGTATGTGCATCTCTAACTCATTTTCTTCTGTCTACAATTTTTTCTATAATTTTTATTAATTTTTTCATCACAAGAAGAAAAGAAGAACAATACAATAAGAGCTAAAGAAATTTCAGGTGAAAGATGATTTCGAATATATCAACTTAAAGTACTCATGCTCATGCTTACTTTAAAACTTTCGTGTAATAAACGTGTTTGAATATAATTTCAATTAATAGTGGTTCTCAAAGCAGTGTTTAATTTATTTTATTTGCATGTTACACACAGTATGTACGGATGTGTGTACATCACAGCGTTGTCTTATTGGTTATTGTGGACATTTTTCTATTTTGGAATTACAAATTTAATCCATCTATACATTTTTAAATTAAATTGTTTGTAATTTAAGACATAGAAAACCTTGTTTTTATTGCAGCGGGAAAAACTTCTGAGAATGATAAAATTCCCGCTAACAATCGCTGGAAATGTTATAAATTCGTATAATATTCTTAAATCTATTAGCACCAACAGACTGCAATATAAAAAAAAAAAACAATAGATCAAAACTTTTTAAAATTTCTAAGACTTTATTAGAAAAAAAAACAAAAAGCTCTTGTCTCAAAAAATTAAATAAAAGATCACAATAAAATAGTATGCGCACAATTCTACTTATTATTACAAACATACATACATATGTATATATTCATATATATTTTAATGGAAATTTGAACCTTTAAATGTCAGTTTTCTACGATTAGAAATAAAATAGTCCTTAAAACATCCAAAAGATATAATTTTTATGAAAACCAAAGTTTTTTCCGGAACATATGGGTAAATCTAGCATTGTATCTATGTACATATGTAAACATGAACATATCACAAAATTCCGAAAAATTCGTAGAGCGAAGTGCCAAGGCGCAGAAATTGGGCAGAAGAAAGTTTCAAAATCGTAAAATCTGAGATAAAAACTGAAAACCCCAAATTCACCTAAATTATTCTGAAGTTCGTAAAAAGTTAAATTAGAGAAAAGGAGAAAATTGGCATAACTAAAAGCAAAATCCAATAAACATCATTAACGCAACATACTCTAATTTCATTTCAAAATTTTATATTCAAGAAAACTCAATTAATATTTATTAATTTTTTTCCCTTTTTATTGAAAACTTGCAATAAATGATTTTTTGAAATAGTGAGTTTATTAGAAATTATTTTGTCATCACTTACGAGACAAAATATTTGTCTTAAGAAAACTTTGAATAGCAATTGTTTTGATAAAAACTAAAAGAAATATTATTTTTTTTGGAAAAGCTAACGGCATTAGTTGTACTTTTTTGAAAAAATTGGTTACAAAAATTATTTGGTCGCGACATCACTGCAAGCAACTAAACGAAAAAGTAGTATTGGAGAGAAAATTCAGTGGCAAAAAAGAACTTTAAAAATTTCTTAAGTGGTAAAGTAAAGATTTAAATGACTTTTGTAGTTTTCTGAGATCAACAATAGTATAATTTGAAGGAATATATAAAGCAATTCATATTCAATAATTTAACAAATTGCAATTCAATAACTCGTGGGAATTTATTTTTCAGAACCATTAAAATAATCAATCCGATATTATCAACTATTATTTCAAACCGTAATCAGAAAAAGGCAAGTGAGTTATAACAAAAGTGCATTTAAATTAAAATAAAAACTAATAATAACCTCACGGTACAGAAACATGAACTCACTTTTGATACCAACTGTTCATTCAGCTATACTTGTTAATTTTGTATATTTTTCTCTATTTGAAACTTAAAGATTGACGTTTCTATTACAATGAGAAATTGACATATAAACACTTATTTACAAATGAAATCAAATTCATATTTTAATATCAAATTATCATGTTATTAGACTTTTGCCGAACTCGTGTATAAGTTCGGGTTAGACACAACCTTTTGATCAAACCCATAATATTGATTTTCGACATAACCGTACTAATGATTAAACCAACGCATTTCCAATGTTTGATTAAGTGTTTGTTGGACTATCTTTTTCGATTACATTCTCATAAACACAGAGATGGAAATAAGATCCAATTGACTCCCACAACTATGAAAAAAATAACATTAAAAGTTAGACGATCACAAAGACAATATTACATAATGCAGATTGTAAGCCTACTCGAGAAGAAACTTTTGGATATAAATGAATTTCCAGAATTCCGCGAACAAAAAAACTCAAAGTAATTGTTTTTGCACTAGTGCTGGCAAATTCTACTACCTTTCATTATACAATTATATTCAATACTTTTTATTTGGGTACTCAATACTACTCGATACTTTTAACGGAATTTTTTTAATTTGTAACGCAAATTGAAGCAGTTTCTTCAAAAATTAAAAATATATATCCAACTGTTATTAGTTTTGTATGTCTTTTATTATTAAATGAAAAATAAATGTAAAGCTAACTTTTAATTTAACGTTACAACAACTTAAGAAATAATTTAATTGTTCCCAAAAAAAATTTATTAAGTTTTAATTTGATTAAAGAATCTTATACCTAGTTGTCTTTTTATACAGTGATGTATTTTTATCCAGTATTTTAGCCACTCAACTTGCTTAAAAATACAACTCTAAAAGTATCGAGTAACTACTTTTGAGAATTGAATAACCGAAAAAAAGCAAATATTCGATACTCTCTACCCACTACTCAATACTTTTCCAGCACGATTTTGCACACATTTTTAAGTTATATGAGAGATGCTTGGTTTTGGATTTATGATTGTGTTAGTGATTTAACGTATTCGCTAACGTATTCGGCAGCTTCATGTGACTATCAACGTACCAAAATATATACAAAGTGTAAATAAACCTTAAGTAAATGCAACAAAAAATATTAATTTGTAATAATTTTTATAAAAACAACTTACATTTTATCTTAAAATTATGATAATCCTGTAGTCAATCATTTCCAACTCGCATTGAAAAAAGTTAAATTTTTCTTTTTCATATCATGTTCAATTAATGAGTAGAGTGACTAGATATTGCCTCGGTAGAGGTAAAAGAATCTCGCATATACACCAATTTGCTCTTCACCATTTTTTTTTAACTTGGACTTGGACTTGGGGATGACCCCTACATATGCAATGCATTGTGCCGGAACTAGGAAAATCGGTTATGGGAAGGAGGATAAAGGGAGTAGTGTTTGTGTACGTTCGATTTGAACTTTCCCACACTGAAAGTAACAGGAAAGACCTCTGCAGGAAGTTTATTCCACATGCGAACTGTTCGGCTAAAGAACGAATTTTCTCTGTAATGCGTAGTGCGATCCACTGGCATATCAACCACAAATGGATGCGCTCTTAACGAAGAACGTGTTGTTCGTACAAATGAGCGGGTTTCGGGAACAAGTTCCCTGATTTCATTAGAGCACATTCCATTGTAGTAACGATAAAACAGTGAAATACATCCCACATTGCGTCGATGCTCCAGTGAGTCAATAGAGTTGGCTACCCTACTGTCACCGATGAGCTTCTTTGCCCTCTCCTGTACCCGGTCGAGTATCTTCAAAATAGACTTTGAAGCACCGGCCCATACATGAGAGTTGTATTCCATTTTCGGTCGGATATAGGTGGTGTAAATATTAAGGAGATCAGATGGAGTGAAGTATCTCTTACAACGTCTTAGAAAGCCGAGGCACTTGAATGCTTCTTTTGAAACCTGAAAAATATGATCAGTCCATCGAACATCACATTTAATTTTCATCCCAAGAACATCAAGAGTTTCTGATTCCTCAATATCTACACCACCCATTATTACAGATGAAGCAGTATGATTGTACGTACATTTGTGTGTAAGCATACAACACTGGGTCTTGCGAGCATTAAATTCGACCCTATTCGCACGTCCCCATTCATGGATTGCTAAAAGATCATTATTTATCGAATCATTCATATTTTGCCTCATTGCCGCGATCTCCGGCAGGCTTGGTCTGTTATGGAATGAATATGAATGGCACATGCTGCTGTCATCTGCAAAAGAGTAAATAGGATTGAAAGTTTGAAGTAGAAGGTCGTTTAAGAAAATAAGAAAAAGTGTGGGAGAAAGAACGGATCCTTGCGGTACCCCTGAATTAATCTTGAACTCGTTTGATGAGATCCCTTCTATAACAACTCGTATAGTGCGATCTCTGAGAAAGCTTGGGATGACGGAAATTCATTCCAAAAAGCTTGATATAAATCGAGAGAAGACATCACCGACACCAAAAGCAATAAGTTTTGACAGAAGTGCACCATGCCAAACTCTATCAAACGCCTTGGAAATATCTAGAGCCACCACCTTACTCTCGCCAAAATGGTGAATAGAATGACACCATCTTTCCGAGAGAAAAGCCAGTAGGTCTCCCGTAGAGCGACCCCTACGAAATCCATACTGGCGGTCGCTAAGTAAGCTGTTGGACTCTAAATATCTCACAAGATGGAAGTTTACCATACTTTCCATAACTTTGGAGAGCAAATTGCAATTGGGCGGTAATTTTCAGGGTTGTTAGCCTCTCCTTTTTTGGGGATTGGCGTTACATTAGCAACCTTCCAACACATTGGAAATTCACTAGCATGGTACAATGTACTGAAAAGGTTGGCTAACGGACGCGCTAGCGTCAAAGAGCACTGCTTCAAGACCAGTTCTGGAATACCATCCGGCCCAGGAGATTTATTTATGTTGAGATCTGCTAGAACCTTTTTAACTGCACGGGCTCGAAAGAATATTCTAGGCATAGTTACAGATACTCTTTCAAGCACGGGCAGTGGTTGAGTGCTTTCCGGCAAGTGGGAGTTACTTGCAAATAATTCAGCCAGAAGGTTAGCTTTATCGACCGCGTTAGTGAATACTTGATCATCCTTTAAAAGAGCTGGAATTGAGGAACTAGCATTATCCTTTACTCTTTTAACGAATGACCAAAAGCTCTTACTACTCCGAGGGGCATTAAGAACTTTAGCACGAAGGCATTGCTCGTACAAAGCTTTTTGGCGCCTTAATACTTTGGCACATGAAGATCTCGCCCTTTTGCGTAGCGAATCAGTATCGGCATTTTTGTTATTACGCCATATACTGAATGCTTCCTCTCTGGATTTGACTGCATTTTTGCACGTCAGATTAAACCATGATTTCGCTCTAGGTTTAATGGATATTTGCTTAGATGGAATGAAAGCTTTCATTCCTTGCAAAATTACGCCTTCAACAATTTCCGCCATGGCATTGACATTATTGTCTAAGAAACAAAGCTTCCAATTAAAATGCCTAAAGAATGCGTTGAGCTCAGCCCAACGAGCCTTTTCGTATATGTGTTTTGTACGTTTCGTAGCTGTTTGAGAAACGTTGTGAAGTTCTGAAGACAAAAAGGAGGCGGAAATGGTGCAATGGTCCGAGTTACCGAGAGGTGCATTTACGCTTACTTCATACTTTTGAGGGTGTGAAGTTAGAAACAGGTCAAGAGTATTGTGTTGGTGCCCTTCAACGCACGAAATATGTGTTGGCTCATTCACTAGTTGCGCTAGGTGGTTGTGCGCTGCAAATAACTCAACATATTGGCCTTCTGGGGTTGTGTGGCTCGAATGGTGGAGCCAAGATGAGTTGTGAACATTGAAATCATCAGCAACAACAATTTCACTCTCCGGACAACTTTCCAGGATCCTCTATATGGAGTCGGAAAGGGCATCGAAGCCAGAAAAAGTTTTATCCCTTTTCGCATTTGGGCTTCTATATAGAAACCCGAAATGTAATGAATGTGACCTGATTTTGAATTTAAACCAGAGGCAGCTAAATTCCGGATCACTCGTGCCTAAAGATTGCTGGCACTGGTACACTACTTCATTTCGTATATAAAGTGCAAGG
>OY101440.1:75635345-75757397 GCA_956483585.1 Gymnocheta viridis
GTTGTACATTTTTACATTTATGATCGTTTATGTGGCAGCAACAAACAACAATAAGTAGAAATAAATGGTTGAACTAAAAATACTTTTGTTAGACGGAATTACGCAAGAGCGTAAAAAATATACTAACAGGGTTAAATGATCCATTTAAATGAGAAACTACTCGTAAAAAAGGATTTATTTGTTCGTTGTTCTGACCTTGAACTTATTGGAATGAGCGATGAAATCATAAATGCCCAGGTTTCACATCTCATGCACTGATACACAAAATCACACAAACATTATGCAAAACGATCTTATTTTACCTTCATTTATTATTACTGTGATTTCTGTTGTTGTTCTGACAGAGGTGATCATGATCATAACAAAGATGGTGAAGATGGTTATTTAATGAACCCATTAAAATGGAAAGAGTTAATATAAATAGCATTGTATGTGCGTAGCAATTGTTGGGCATATTGTTTATTACTTTTGACATACATATCGTCAAGGACATTTCGGCAATGGTTAAATGAAATAAAAATTCTTTATGACCGATCCATCCGTTAGGTGGTCTAGTTTTAATCATAAAACATTTTGCCTGTATCAAATTTTAGTTATTTGATTTCTCCCTGGTAATATTTATAAGAACGTGTTACTGTTCTCTACAGTGGAAGAATTGTTATTGTGTAACATGAGGAAACAACATTTTTATCGATCGTCAAAGTAAATGACTCAAACATTTTACATAAGCAATTGTATGCAATATATTTTAAATTAACCCATTACTGCATAAGGTCTGATTAATCGAGCGAAAGTTTAGTATTAAACTTTTGTAATAATATTAATTAAAATATGCCAGTGAGTATAATTCCGATAATTGCAGTAGTCCACAAGTAATTGTCGAACGAAAACGTCGCCGTTTGTTGGGATATTTGGTTCTTTTGGAGCGTTAGAGTCAATGGTGATCGCAACATTGTCATGATTACAGACCTCATTTAATATAAATTTTTATTCACTATTGAATTGCATGAAATGTACCTGTTAATTGGCCACCGCGCTCGTGCGATCTAAGAAAATTAAGGATTGTTTTGTGTGGGGATGTGCTGTCTGATCCAGTTGTAGGAATACATTCTGCTTTACTGTACGCAAAACAGTCAATTTCTGTTCGTACCTGGTCAACAAGGCTAACACAATATTTTAATTTATCCTTTAAACATTTGAATATATGATACTATAATTTATATAGTCGCTATTTCTAAAATTGTCAGTATATTGGTTCTAACAATACTTGGCTTAATAAACTTTTGTTAACAATTAAGTATTTGCATTTCAACAACGAATCTCTCATGATACAAACTCAAATCAAATAAACTAAAGTAAAAATAATAACAAAAAAACGACTTTTTTTAGTGATATATAAGAATAATAGCTCAGTAAGTATTATTTTCATGAAGAAACATTATTACGATCATTCATAGTGATAACACTATTTTCCTAAAGAGTTGAAGTAGATGTGGTTCTATCAATTTTTTTTTTTGCTTTTGCGAAGAATGTGTGAAAAATGGGACATCATAATTACACCATGTCCGCAAAAATATTATTTAAACAAAAATCATTTATTTTCTTTTAGCTTCTCCTTCTCTAAAACGAGCACCTGGTAAGAGGATTCCATATTTTGTTGTATTATTAAAGCAATAAAATTATTTATTGCGTCATTTTGGTGAAATCTACAAAGCTAATTGATTTATGCCGTTTTGGAATTGTGACTGATTTATTTTCAATGTTTATTGAATAACTTGCTAGGTAATACAAATTTTGCTGTTGATGTTTTCCGTACATAGAAATTTCGATCCATGCTCTTTCAGGTCTGTAGCTCTACAGAGAGTGACAATCAACGTTCATAGTTTTTATGAGTTTTCGATTTTTCATCCTCGAAAATCCCATAAATATTTAAGATATTTTAGAATGACAAACTAAACCAAAAATAATATTAGCAGTTCAGAAATGGTCAATTGCAATTTGTTTCTAATGTTACAGAAGCTTAAATATCAAATTATAACATTTAGAGAAAACTTAGTCTTTTTCAATCCTAATTTATAAAAAAAGTTCGATATTAAACATAAAGGTTAAAGGTAACGATGATTTGGCATAAGCACCAATGATTAGTAGGCACATAGAGTAGCTTGCCCACTTCAATCTTTTCAAAATTGATTGGGATAATATTCGAGTTGGATATATCAGCGCGCTCCTTTTAGTTCAGCTCAGCTTATTGAACTAGATTATTCTCTTAGTTCAAAAGTTCAGTTACTCTGTAAACGAAACACCTCCGTCAGAACATAATCAAAATCAGCTGTCCAAAAAAGTGGAGTCTGAAAGAGTAAAAAACTAAGAGACACAAAAAAATATAAACAAACGTAAATATGCATTAAATTTCAATTGCATTAATAAATTTTTTAATTAAAGTTGCAAATTAGAAATGTTTGTGTTTCGAAATTATTATTATTATATATTTTTAATAATAGGAATATTATTTTTTCAGGAAAATACCACTGGTACATACTTGAGGTATGCTCGCAAGCAAACTGCAATAGTTTGTTTGTCTGTGACTTGTTTGTTGACGTACACCAACACTTATTGTGTTTGTTGCCGCCGTGCTCCTCTTGGTAAATAAAGTCGATTTATCAATATACCTTAGTGCTCTAAATGAACGAAAGAAAGATAAAACAGAACGAAAAATAAACATGAACTATGTACTTAAAAGAACTAATTATTATCACACGCTCACTTCGCTAATAGTTCGTGAATAGTTCAATTAAAATATTTCGTTCACGAACTACCCAACTCTTGAGAATATCGCTAATAATTTAATACATTTAATAATAATTTAATACATTTAGTACATTATTAGCTATCCTCAAAATAACTCCAGATCCCCACCAAAAAATAAGGCCTGTTTCACAGAATCGGCCGCAGTGGTCATCAGGGCATGACAGTTGACTTGAAGAGAATAAGGCTTCGAAACCTTTATTTTTAGTATAAAAATGTTTCTACCGAGGTTTGATTATTAATTATGATATGAAGGAGAAAAACTTAACTTCATTCATTCAAAAAAGAAGTTATTACATTTGTATTTGTTGCATCACTAATTAACACAGAAAAAAATATTTTTTTTTCCTATTAAGAATTTCTTGGTTTATTCGACCTTAGTTGTAAATATGGTTTTTTTATTAATCAGGTTCTAGGTCATATTATTGAAAATAAAACTTCTTTGTTTTTGTTTTATTTATTGTTGTTTAACATTTTCATATATTATTTTTATTCCATATTTCGAACACCTTCGGTGTTCTTCTTCAGGAACTAGAAAAGTTTTTACAAAAAATATAAAAAACAAACAAATTATTTAAATAATATATATATATATATATATATATATATATATAAGTATCACAATTTTAAAAAATATTGTTTACATTATCAAAAAAATTAATTTTTCTTAAACATTAACATTAAAAAATTTAAAATTTTTTTTATTAGAAAATAAAATAACACAATTATTATAATTGATTAATGTTGCCTTACTTTTTTGAGTAAAGCCGTCTGTTTGTTTACAAAAGAGATTTAAAAGCTTACTGAAGATGTTTTTGTTTATACTTCGATATATGTCTGTACGTGTGCGCGCAATTTTCGGTGTCTGTTTTATAATTTATTATGTCCACGGGAGTATTTATAATATGTAACATCTCTAAAGTAAATCGCTTTTTATAATTATTTTCTTGTTGTAATACTGTTACATCATTTAAATTAGGAGAGTGTCCACTCATTGCACAGTGGGCTGCTAGTACTGTTTTTTGTTCTGATTCTCCTTTTCGATTTTTGTGGTCTGATTTGTGCGCGGCCAATCTCGTCCGTAGCTTTGATTTTGTCGTTCCAACATATGCTTTCTTACATAGATTAGATCCGTCACCATTACAAGGAATTTTGTATACTACATTCGATTTATCTAACATGCCAATTTTTGTTTTTGTATTTTTTTTCCTTTCAAAGAACCCTTGAAATATATATATATATATATATATATATATATATATATATTCATAAATCATATTGAATAAATTTAGAACTTGTTCAAATAACAATTAACAATAAATTTATAAATTGTATAATAAATATATTATAATAAATTAATTAGAAAATGTATTATTTCATATTAAATTATATATTTATAATAATTAACGTATGAAAAACTTTTCATTTTTACTTTTAAGTAAAAATAAAAATAAATTCAATTAATTGAAGCATAAACATTTCTAGGGTCATACGGAGAGTAGCTTAAGTTGATGTAATACAGAATTGTGTTATTAAATTGGGAGATTTATGGGAGTCATTACACTTAAATGCTTTTTATACATTAAGAGAAATTTTCTTTTTCACCAATGTTGTGAATATTTTATTTTTAGATTAAATGTTTTAAAAAAATATCGCATTGATCAAAACATCTTATGTGCTTATAAAATACTGCAATCGTCAAACCATCATGTACCAACATTTCTTAGATTGACACAAGCCAAATATAAGTTCACCTTGAAAGAACAAAGTAATTTTTGAAGTATCTTATGTTCAGGTTAGGTTAGGTTGACAGGCCGCCGGTGAAGAATTAAGAAAGAGTACCAGCCCACTTGGGTCCAAAGTGATAATGATCCCTTTGTGTTTACCTGAGGAAAGAGGGAAATGGAAAGTATGGAATTCAGTGAAGTAGTAGAAGTGTAAAGTAAAAGGGAAAAGGAGAGATATAGATTCCGTGAAGGAGGGATCGTGTAGTATACAACCAGGGGGGGGGGAGTCAGCGAGAGAACCAACCACTGCTGCCAATGAAGGAACTGATGTTTCTGAGACTCGAGCCCGACAGCTCCGAAAGGCTATTAAAGCGTCTCTTGCCTAGAAAACGAAGGCGTTTGTGCTCCAGTGCAGGGGAGAGGCAGAGTAGGTGACTTATGCTCTCTTACTCCTCCTCGTCTTAACAGCTGAAGCAATAGTCATTGTGGAGGATACCCATCCTTTTAGCATGGGTTCCGAAGGTGCAGTGCCCTGTGAGTGTGGCCACAAGGAACCGCAGTGGTTTTATTAAAAACCCGAAGAGTTGCTCTGTTCTGGCAGTGTCAATATAAGGCCAGAGTGTTCTCGCAGGCTCGATTCAGCGTGCCATCTATTCTGGGCCGCCTGCATAAGGGCTATGTCAATGTTTTTCCAGCAGGAAGAGAGTGGGATGCTGCAGAAGCTGTCAATGTCAACATCCGCAAGCGTGGTACCACCCTTTGCCAGATCGTCAGCAATGATATTGCCCGAAGTGGTCCCATAACCCTTCACCCAGTTAAGGGTGACCATTGAAAAACGCGCTACCTCATTAAGGATCGTGCGACATTCCCGTACTAGGTTGGCTGTTGAATACACACCTATAAGGGACCTGATTGCAGGTCGACTATTTGTTATAATATGGATACGTCTGTTCGTTATACCATAGAACTTTAGCCAATTTAATGCTCTTTTAATTGCAGATATTTCTGCCTGTAGAATGCAACATTCGCTTGGGATTCTGAAGAATATTCTGACTCCAGATTCCTCAATGTATACACCTCCTCCAACTCTTGTTCTCTTTTTGGAGCCACCTGTGTAGATAAGAAGGTCTCCGGGTTGCAGGGGGAGGCCCTCCGACAAGTTGAATTGAAATTTCCTTTCGAAGAAGGGCCTCGGAGTGCAGTAGTCAATGAGACCAGGAATATTTACGCGGGTCTCTAAAATGCTAGCATGGCCCCGTAGCCTATGGGACCATGCGCCAATTACGTTTAGTCTAATAGCTCTGCGAAGTGCCAACTTTTTTCCAGCAGGTCTACTGGAAGCCAGCCCAGCATAGCGAAGAGAGCCTTTGTCGGCATAGATCTAAGTGCACCAGTTATCATAATTGCCATGGTGTGAAAAATCCTCTCTATCCAAGAGATATTGGTCGCATCGTCCAGTGCTTTCCACCAGACCGATATGCCATAGAAAAGTATCGGTTCTATGACCGCCTTCTGTAGCCAACTAACTCCCTTAGGGCTGATGCACCAGGTAGATCCTATGGATTTTTTTGGATGTATAGATAGCCGTTAGGGCTTTCGCTGCTCTCGCCTGAAGATTGTCTTTCCAGGAAAGTTTTCTGTACAGGATAACCCCTAAATATTTGGCGCTATCCGAGAAGGTTAGGTTCACACCATTTAGTTTTGGTGGAGTGAAGGAGGGAATCTTGTATCTTCTGGAAAAGAGTACAAGTTCCGTTTTGGCTGGGTTTACGCTCAGGCCGCTCAGGGAGCACAAACTACTGACCTTCCTGAGCGCAGATTCCAGCTGATGAGATAATGTGTGTAAATGAAAACCAGATGTTGCTACTGCCACATCATCTGCGTAAGCGACAGTGTTAACACACATGGAGTCCAGTTCTATGAGCAGAGCATTGATGACCACATTCCATAGGAGGGGTGATAGCACTCCACCCTGGGGCGTGTCTCTACGGGCTTGCCTGGTGACGCTAACTGCCCCCATAGTGGATGTGATTGTTCTGCAGGAAAGCATGTTTTTTATCAGCTGATATATTGATTGGTCAACCCCCAAAAGCGCCTTCTATGTCCATGAAGGCGACCAGTGTATAGTTCTTATGCTCGAGTGATTTCTCTATGTATCCAACGAGCGAGTGTAGAGCCGTCTCAGTCGATTTGCCCTTGGTGTAGGCATGCTGAGAGGTCGAAAGAAGAGTACTATCAATGCTAGTTCTAATATGAGCGTCTATCATTCTCTCCATTGTCTTTAGAAGAAAGGAAGTTAGACTGATTGGTCTGAAGTCCTTAGCTTTAGTGTGCGATGTTTTACCCCCTTTCGGGATAAAAGTCACAATACGTATTCCCGTAAGGGGTTGGCACCCTGGAAAATGGGTGTCCATGAGGATCTTTAAATATTCGGAACCAGACATGGTCCAGCTGCCATCAGTTCTTTGAATATAGCTAGGCACCGACGGCTGTTTGGCGAGGATCTTTTGCAGCCTGCAAGTCTCAGAAGAGGTTTCTACACCACTGCAGAAATCCTTCCGCGACTTACGCTTTGCGTTCCTGACTTGGTTCTTGAAACGGTTTAATGAAGTCTTGTAGAGTATCCTGTTGCTTGTTCTCTTTGCTTCATTAAAAAGTATGCGACAACTCTTGCGAGTTTCGGCTATGGAGGCAGACCACCAGGGTGGTTTGCGATTTGGGCGTTGTGCAGATAGTCTGCAAGATGCAATTGTTGCTTGCGCAAACGCATCAGTCAGTTTATTTACGGCCTTGTCAATGTCCTCCGCTTCCTCTATTATTGGAGGTTGCGGAATAAGGTTGGCGAGGATACGACTACGTTCCTCCCAGTTCGTTTTCCTTCTATTTAGATAGAACGTGGTACTTCTACTTTCTTTGCTGATAGGGAACATTCTCCTGAGACTTTCCAATCCTGAACTAAATGAGCGTGTCTCGCACTGATAAGTATAATATCTAGTACCTCCTGCCTGTTTGAGACTACGAAGGTGGGTTCTGAGCATTAATTTAGTACAACTAGGTTATTGTCTAGAAGGAGCTCAAAAATGCACTCACCTCTAGTGTTGCTGTCTGTGCTACCCCAGATGTGATGGTGTGCGTTAGCGTCAGCACCCAGTATAGTAGGGATGCCTTCCGCGTTTGCTGCTCTTGTCGCTTTCTGGACCAGGTTGTGCGGTGGTGGGTCCATGTGGTCATGAGCCATATAGCAGGAGAGAGCCCATATCGTGGAGTCCCCTGTCTCCCAAGCTGTAGTTACTGTACCTTCATCACTGTAGGTAGAAAGAATGAAAATATCAAGATTTGCTTTCGCTAAAATACAGGATCTAATGCGTTTGTCATTATTACCTGAGCTAGTTGCATACAGTAGTTTGTAGCCTTTGGCGCTAAGTCCAAGAATTTTGCCGTTTACAGTCCACAGCTCCTGGACTAGCGCTATGTCCTCCCCTTTTTCTACTAGGCGGAGGAGTAACACAGCTGATGCTGCCTTAGAGTGGTGAAGGTTTAAAAGGTTTAAATAAAAACTCATATATATAAATAAAACAACGCAATATTCAGTTATCTTTTCAATAGAAGCGCCTAAGTTAATTAAGTTGCCATGAAACACAATTTTCAGTATCGCAAAAGCGCTTAAGTAGAAAAGGTGGCAATTTTTTTTATTAACAAATAACTTTTAATCCACTTAATTTAGCTGCATTTTCATAATATTGGTATCGATTAACTTGATACGAAGAATTTATAACTATTTTTTTAATTTTTACAGCAAATTATTTCATTGTAACCACTCTTCAGTTGAACAATTTTGTCCTTAAATAGTATTTTTATAAAATTTGTAGAAATAAGAAGGCATTCTAGAATATAACTTTTTGTTTCAAGCCCCTTCATTTTCATTTAAATTTGATAATTTAATAAATCTTGCATACAAATTATTTCTAACTTTTAAGTACAACTTTGTAACATTTTTTATTGCTCACAAATCCCACCCACAACGTCTGAGCTTGGACGAATGTCTAAACGTCTGCATTTAATGGTTATTGCACACGATACATGCACAATTGAATACAAATAGAAGCAATTTAATTTAAACCCTCTTCTTTAAGCATTCCACTGTAATTTTGAAACTCAAGAAAAATGCTGACAACTGTTACGATTATTGTTCAAAAGAATTTTATTTTTTTATAGAAAACAAAAATGAACATAAAAACTTTGAAGAGATATAAAGATTGTCATAAAAATGCAACAAAACGGATCCGTTAGATGGTCTCCAGTTGTTATGTGTTTAAGTGTATAGATGATTGTGATTATTTGAATTTCAGTGGACAGTGGCTTATTTCAAAAGCTCAGAACTGTGAACTATTGTAACACGCTTAAATCGAAGCTGAGATTAACATATTTGGCGGGTCGATGTGAAAAATATATTTATAAAAGCAAAAACACACACATATACATACTTATATCTCTTGAAATTTTTGAACTACTCCTAGTTTTGAAATTAATTATGTATTGTTGTATGTACGTATGCACGAAACCAAGTTTACACACAACAATAAATAATAAATTTTAAAATAAAAAGAAAAACGGAATTAATAAGGTATATTACTTTTTATCAAACTGAACATATAAAATGGAATATTATTGTTTAGCTTTTAAGCATGGAGTTTCACAATCAAAAATTCATCTATTAAACTAATTAAATTAACTATTAGTTTTCTACTAATTTTAGCAAATACTTACGAACTTTCTTGATGCTTTCAAACAAATGAAATAAATGTTAAGAATTCGGATCTAGTGGCAACCCGATGTAAAAGCCATTATAATAAATGTAATGAATTCGCACTACTTCCGAAACACAAGTTCTGAATCTTAATGAGTTCTTTGGAAGATTTGTAATAATGGGGATTTACAGAAACAGATTCTGGTGCTAATGCGCTTGATAAATAATTAATTTCATTTATTAAAAATAAAATTTATTGCTTTTTAACAAACGCTTGATTTTTATGGTGTCTCTGAAATAATAATATATAAAAATAAAGCTGTTTCAATGATAATAGCAATAGGACAAAATTGATTTGAACTTTTATATACTACGAGTGTGTAGGTTTATTAAACATAAATGTTTATTTCAAACCAGTTCATTAAATTTTTTTTTAGTTTCCTTATCAATTTATTTTGTCGTTATTTTGTGTGTTTGTAAATGCCGCCATATTTGAAATAGAATGTATTGGAAATGGAAATGGAATTGTTAACCAAAATCAGATTATTATACTTTTAATTTTAAAAAGCAATGTCTTTTACATACCCAGTAAGCATAATTTTGTTAGTTTCATTAAACGCGTATTTCAGTATGTAAAGCATATTTTTTTATTATTGTGTCAAAATTCATAAGAGAATTTGTTCAAGCATTTACATTAAATTTTCAAATGATTATTTAAATAATATAGTTTATATTCTTGGGCTCTTAAGCATTCAAATACATATGTGCATACATATGTATGTATGTATTTTGGACATGTGCCAACAAAATGTTCGCTTGGCTTATATACAATAAACTATATGCTAAAAAGCATAAAGATTGAAACTCGGCTGGCTGCATTTATACAACAAGTTTCTTTATCCGATGTTCAAATTCTTATTTTTATGTCTGTAAATCTTGAAGCTGTTCTTCTCTTTTTAGTTTATTTTTGTATTTAACAAATTTTATGAGTTGTCAGGTGTCAAATGAAAATGGTTATTTACGACTTTGTAATTGAACAACAGACAACATACAATCGGCGCACAAAAAAAGAATAAATAAATAAAATAAGATAAAATACAAAATAAAAGGAAACGACTAAAATTCAGATTTAAAAAAAGAGTAGAAACACAAACGTGCTGATTTAACTCAACGTTGCAATGTTTAACATATAAAATGGTGTGCGCTTTCTTTCAGTTGGGCATACATGAACGCAAGCAGTTGCACAGTGGGGCCGATCGTAAAATAAATGATATATGGAATGAATGTAGTAACATATATATGTATGTATGTGTATATATAAAAGGTGAAGCACAACTTTTCACCGTTTAGGAAAAATTTTATAAACTTATTGGGAAGTCATCTTGGTTTTTATTCTTATGAAGTCAACGGAAGAAGAAAACGCGTTGACAAATCATGAAATACAGAATACTAGTGAGTACATTTTTGCGTAGCATACATACAGACACCTTCTAATATTTAATTGAAATATTTTTCATATCTGTTATTATTGCGGCAATAAATACCTTGTGAGAATTTTCAATGCATGTATGCTTACGGTTATGTGATGTTCCTTTTAAATGCCAACTGATTTGAACAAAATGGCGGTAAGGCCCACTCCGATGTGAAGATCGCTCTTGTAGTTGAAGATGCCACGAATGAGCGCTCAACGTTGATCAGATTAATTTCCACGTGATTGGAAATCGTTTCCGCAGCATCATTCGATTAAAGTTTTGAATATGCTAACTTCACAACGTCAGTCACCATTAAATAAGAGTTAGCCCATACGGAACGTTGACAACGCAGTTATGCTCGGAATTTATTACGAGCGTTGCCTGTTTTCTACGGATACGTATTTACTTAAGTCGATATGTTGTTAGCATCTGTTTGGGTTTTCAGCAGAACGTGGGATAGATCTTCAAGAACTTATTCTCCGAACTATCGAAATGCTGTCCAGAGGAGTACTTGTGCCAAAAAGCTGACCAAAAAGGCAAAAATGAATTTGAAGAAATCTTAATCTAAGTACGCAGATCGATTTTACATCATATTGTAAATTTGTAATACTTTTTATTCCTATTTGTGGCTCTGAGGCACTGCTGAAGTCAGGAAAGTGAAGAGAATTAAATGCGCTTTTTATGTTTTTTTTCGGTTTTAAGATGGTTTATATGATATTTTTGTTGTGTCTAAACGAAAAAGTGTATTACATTGATTTTTTTTCACTGAAAAATTTCTTCAAAAGCTATTTTTGTTGTTGAAAAAATAAATTATCTTGAATATTAATGTTGAAACAATTCGTTCGCTTAAAATTAAAAAAAATCAATTTAAACACTTTTTTGCAAATAAAAAAAGAAAAGGGATTTTGAAAGTGAAGGTAGCAAATGCTTTACAAATTTTTAATTTGGAAAAATACCAAAAACGCCACATGCCTAGATAAGTTAATTGGGACGTAATGAAAAATAAATTTTTTATTAAGGATTTTCTGGAACGACATTATTTTCATTTTCATTGCTCACACACTATATTCGGCGTAAATTCAAAAAATTTAATTTGAAACAAACGTAAAAAATAGGCAAATTTTGAGGTGCCATCCTCAGCCATTTCTTGTCATATAGAAATTTGCAGCATATCGACGGAAAAGGCATTAAATTACCTTTCCAACGATATTATTATTATTATCTCGATCGGTTGGGCTCCACAAGGGTTTAAGTGGGACCATACCCCGAAAAACACAAAGTTCCGTTATGTAAAAAACGGTACTTAGAAAAAAAATTACAGCGTTTTTCGTGTTCAGGAGGTCCCAATTAACTTATCTAGGCATGTGGCGTTCTTGGTATTTTTTGGCTGTAAACCAGTGTAATTTCTAATTTTAGACGCAAAAAAAGTTTGCGCAAGTTTTCGTCATTATTTTTAACGATTTTTTAAATTTTCATAGATTTCATAGCAATGAGAATTTCAAAAATTACAAAAGTATAAATAAGCATAGTTGGCTTTAAAACTTATTCAAAAAGAAAATAAAATAGATTCATATCGAATAATATAATTTGTTTGTTGGGATTTTTAAATAAGTTTCAAACCCTACTATGCTTATTTATACTTTTGTAATTTTTGAAATTCTCATTGGTTTTTTAAAAGTTTTTGATAAGATAAGAGGTTTGAAACATTTCGAAAATATGGTTTAAGGTCCACTGATGATTTGGCATTAGCACCAATGAAATGCATGTATATAGAGTCTATATTATAGACTAGCTAAAAAACCCCACACAAACAAAAGTCTTTAAAAATCTATGAAAATTTAAAACATTGTTAAAAATAACGACGAAAACTTGCGCAAAATTTTCTTTGAAAGAAGATATCGAGGCAATCTCGATTAATAATTTAAAAAAAATTCTTAATACTTAAATTTTCATATTTAATATTTTTTTTTGCTCATCAGGCTCTTCTTCAAATACTTTTCTGGCATCATAATCTTTTGTGTCTGTTAAATTATTCATTTTAAATGTTATTCACGTCACTTTTAACATTTTACAATGTGGTTATCTGCCTATAAAATTGAATTTGCAAAATTCTTATCATCGCTAATATTTATAAGGGAGTGTTGCGCAATCCCATAAAACAGTTTTTATTTATCTGCGCTCTATACAACATTATTTGTCATAAAAATATTTGTACATACCTAACTAAAGTATATTTTAAAAGCATTAATCACAAAAATTAGATTAAAAAATAACCATGGGCACATAAAAAATACATGGGTCAGCCAGGTACCAGACTATTCACTAACTTACGCATAAGAACATAAGTATAAAAATACATATCCATATATGGGTTAGTGCATACAATTTTTCTCGGAACCGTTTTGTAAACTCGAGAGATAACATGGAAAAAGTTTACACAAGATTACAGTTATTCCATATAGTAAAGGAATTGATGAGAAATTGCAGTGTTTAGTTAGAAAATTATGCGAAATTTCAAGAAGATGGGACATATGACAATGATTTCGACGTTTTTAATTATTATAACTTTTTCGTCTATTAAGTATTAAATAATATAAGATAAATATTATAAATCTGTATACATATGTAATCTGTGTTTGTATATTTGTTTGTTTGTTACCTTCTACGAGAGCGATATTTTTAAAATTTTAATACTGTTTCACTCCCGACTGGGAAATTCAAAGCTATTTTTAATTTCCTTATATCTGCATAACTGGTGTGGGTCTTAAAATAAAAATAAGTTTCAAAAGGATTCTCGAACATATATAAGAATTATTAGCATCTCTACGTTTGGACAACAATAGGGTAGCGAAGTGCACCAGTTGTGGCTAGTTAATAAATAAATATGAAAAAATTTAAAAAATTTACCCAAAAAAATTCCACTAGATTTTTTATATCAAATTACACCTAAAACTATCAAAAAACTCAATTTTTCAATTAAAAAAACACGTATAATAATTTTTCCAGCTTTTTGGCTCAAATACTCATCTGTGTGCTGACTTGCTCCACTGTGCATTGTATTACAATTTATTCGTTTAATGGCGGTAAAGATGCTGGTGGTAATGCTGATCATGACGATGATAATAATTAAAATGGACCATCATGATGGTCAATGATGGCACAATAATATTTATGTATTGTATAACAAACGCATCGCCATTAAAAAGGGTATTTACATAAATTGAACTCTATTGAATAAAAATAAGATGATTATGGGCCAAAAAAGAGGGAAAAAGAATCAGTCGGTGACTCTCAATTCTTTAGGCAGTTAATTTTGCTTGTGTAAATATACATACATACGAGTATACGAGTATATATGTACATGCATTCATATGTTTGTATATACATACGAACATACAACCACTAATATTTCTATACATGTGCATGTAAATTTGAATGGTCTGGTGATTTTTTTTAAATGTGATTCGTTGTGGTATCCGGTAAGTCCCACTAAAGATACAGCATCCAAAAAAGTCAATAACATGAAGAACTTTGAATTCGAAAATAGTGCAAACTTAGATCAGCTTAGGGCTTTTTAGTACTCTTTTGTATGTCCTGAAGCCATGCAAGGCTCAAGGGATGGGGAAAAAATGTCTCATCAAGAAAATTGCAAGTGGTTCTATCTCATATTATGTGTACAACATTTTCCACAATTATTATGTACGTGATAAGGTTGAGGTGTTCCTAGTGATTTTAGCGTGTTCGAAACCACAATGTGTATACTTCCTTTTAATAGCGTCTTAATTGATCGGAGACTGATGTGTCATATGTAAGAGAGTTATGTTGATAATGGTGTCTGCTCAAAAATAGGAAACGGTAGGAAAAAATTTAAATTGTCTTGGTGGTCTTGCTTAGGTCTCATGTTTTACATCCATGAAGGTGTGTTAGCTTAACGCAGGTATTATAATTTTAGTACTTGAGATAAGTCATTCCACATCCAAACATTTCGTATAATATACATGATTTTGCGGGCATTCTCTATTCTGTTTCTGCTGCACCTCAGGTAACAAAACTTTTGAATACTCTCGGGTATATTGTTGTTCTTTGTTTTAATTCTCATTATTTTTGTTATCCTTTTCATAGTCCCAACATTAGAACGTTTTGGTGAAGAGATTGCAACTTTTTCTAAATGTTTTCAAAGCTGTATGCGATCTGGGTGGTATAAAAATATGATAAATTATAATAAAAAGCATAAATACATTTAAAACGGGTGTCCGGGTACTCTGGTCTGTTTCACTATAAAGAATGAAGACACTATGCAAGTTAAAATATAATTTATAGTATATAAACAAATAAATTAATAAACGCATTTAATCTCCCATAGATATTGCTATATTGGTGGCGGGAAGTTAAATAATGCATAGAATATTGACTTAAATCGAAAATGCTCAGATGAATTTTGAATTTTAAATCTCAATTTCTTTGTAATATCTTCTTGCAGAAGTAAATTTTTATATTATGTACTTTCTATTTATTATGTGAAGAATGTTACTTCATTTATACGCATTCATGTATTAAAGTTAAAATTATGCGTCTGCGTTGGGTGTAACCTTATTTCCAGACATTGGGCGACAATACAAAAACAACAACTGAGTCTTGTGTATAGAAAACGTGAGCATCACAAAATGGAATTTTAAATAAAATAACATCAGTTGTAGGAAAATAAAAGCCTTCTCGATAACAACAATCAAAAGAAAAATTAAGGAAGAACTAAATAAAAAAGTCAAGAATACATGAGAAACAAAAATGAACAAAGAAACTCCATTCTCTCATCCATCCATCCATCCGTCCTGTCAGCCACCATCTTCATTTTAGCGACAAAAATACTTTGTTGTTTGTCTGCAGCAACAGCATTTAACTGAATCGATGTGAAACGAAAAAGAATTCGAAAATACAATTGATATCGATACAAAAAAACATTTATTTTAATTCCCCCCCCCCTTTAAAATGTTTTATTTTTTAATTTAATTTTGTTGTATTTTATTTCATCTGCGTTTGCACACTGCTTGTGTTCAGGGAAACGAACATAAATTTTATTTTGACAGACATTGAATTTTAATTGGAATTTGGTGAGATTTAAACTTCAAACATGTTAAAGTTGCTTCCTTATGATTCAGGTTTCTAAAAATGTGTTCTTAGGTAAAATACCTACTTTGGTGCTTTTGAGAAAATTTAATAAAAGAAAATAAATAAATTTAATATGCATATCAATATATACATATCGACCCCTTTTCACTATTTTGAAACTGGTGGACCAATTTGAGCTGTTGGCACAAATTATTGATGTGAAGAATCGTGCACTTCTCTCAAGAAAAACTGATAATATTACTGTAGTAGCCTATTGCTCGAAGAGGCAATCACAATTGGCCACCGAGGTCTTGTGATTTGACACCTGTAGAAATTTTTCTTTGAGGCTACGTGAAAGATAAGGTCCCTCAATCGATTCAAGACCTCAAAGATGGAATTCCTGCAGCCATCCAGGACATACAGTACCAAATGTGCAAACTGCTGATGGAAAATTTATTGAAAATAATATGGTTCTACAAAGATTGCAAAATTTTCTCTGATGACGATATTTGCATGCGGTCCCATGTAAATGTTTATATTTGAATACGAATAATATAGATTTAATAAACAATTTTATATTTTCTCAATGAATTTTCAAAAAGTTTTATTACTGACAAACATAATATTGATTTCTATTTTCAAAAATATTCGGTTGATAGAAATTGACTTTTTTTGTGTACGCTCGATTTCGTGGTAAACTATCGAGCCACCAGATATCGGATTAAAATTAAAAATTTTATATTTACAAAATGTCAAAATTGTTGATACATTTTAAAATAGTGGGAGCATGATTAGATCTTCAGCATTATTCATGATGATAAAATATGTTTAAAATTATTAATAATAAACATTCGATAATAAACGGGTCGGTAAGCATATATAATATATAATATCGCCCTAAACGATATATTTCCATAATTAATTCAGATCAGGTTCGACTAGTGTAGCCGCAGAATTGTAATAGATGTGTCTAATGTGTGGGCTCCTACCGTGTGGCCTAACCTTACAATACATATTTATATATATTGAACTTGATCGTTAAACACCGCCCCTGAATAGACCTCCAAAGCTTCCTGCTATGTATACAGCAATTTTTTATATTGCATGGAGCAAGTGAAAGAACCACAAGAACTTTGGTAAATAATTGGAGATATCTAATCTCAGCCAGTATCGATGTTCCAAAGCTTATGCTGGAGAAGAAAACTACTCATTTTTAAAATGGTTTTTATTGTTTAGATCAACGCACATCCGGCACCGAGCTTCAACATTTTAAAAAAATTTCTCTCCCAGCTGCTTTGACTTAAACCGTATTCTGGGCAACAGCGTGATAGGTCAATGTTGAAATCCCAAAGGGCTTATGCTTATGTAATGGCCCATCTAGATGGAAAAACTTACCCCTGGGGGTTACGGGGTGAATCTCAACCAAAGATTCTGGGTGTTTTAGCTGAAAAGCCAGAAAAACACTTCGAAAGAAAATAATCTAACAACATGACCGGTTAACAAATTCATTTCATGAAAGTAATTGTTCGCTAAACTCTCCGTTCAGTAAAGTATGGCTCGATATGTATATAATTGGCTGTCATATTTCTGTTCAATATACAAATATTTAATTTATATTTCGTCTTTTTTTATTAATTTTGTCATATAAAATATTTTGTTTTATTGATTAGATAACAATGAACAATAGCACTAATAAAATACTGAAATATTCATAAAAAATAAATACTTATAAATTCGTTTAATTGTTAATAGTTTTTTTTAAACACTTTAAAGTTTTTAAATTTATTCACTTTTAAAATATCCATTCATCAATTTGTTCACTCATCCATCCATTCAATTTATCTCTTTTTAGTGATTCAACTATTTTAAGATTTTAACAATCTGTGTGTTTATCTGTCAATGTCATAATTTTATTGCAATAACTAAAAATAAGTAAACGAATAAATGAATTATTATTGACCATAAACTTATTGAATCTGAAGTAATAAAAAGAGAAGAGTTGCAATTGTACATCACTTCACACTCTGATTTTCTTTTAATGTGGTCATTGATAATTAATTTATTGTTACGATTGCTATAAAATTAAGTAATTACTTTTTATGTACAAAACATCTAACGGTATATTAAATACAATTCTACCAAGTTGTATGACTTTGTGGCCAAATATGTATTTACTTTAATTACCCATGCAGACTTAAGCAAATATGGAAATGCGTTTAAATCAACATTCAATTGAAATTTTTACTACATGGATTCAGACTAAATCAAATATCATAGACGCTATTACATTTAATCGTGCTATTATTCAAAATTAATATTTGATTATTCGAATATATGCATGCATGTACGCATGTATTTAAAAGATTGTATATCAATTTATATCAAACTGTTCAATTAATTTTTACTTTTTCCCAAATTTTGTGTAAGTGATGAAGATTTCCGAATTCAATTGACAGTTCAAAAGTCCTAAAAGCTTAAAATTTTTCTTAAATGGCTTGAAATCAAGAAACATATTTTCAGGTAAAAAATAAGTAACATAAAAAACAATTTTTATAAAAAACTTAAATTGGTTAAGAATCTCAAAAGTTGCATATAAAAGCCAAACGTATTTTTAAATGCATTGAGTTGGAACTAGGAAAATATAATATTGAAAGAAGAGAGGCGGTGAAAACGTTAAATCACCTAAAAGCAAAAAACAAAATTTATTTATAATTTGACGTTTTATTTATTATTAATAAAACAAACATAAGCAGAAAAAAATATGAGTAAAGGTCTACATATTTTTTAATTGATAAAGGTCAATATATGACATATATGTATATTTGGTATTTCTTTTGACTGCAATTCAGTATCGGATCAAAAATATAACAGAATATTTGTATTTAGGCATGATATAATAATTATTGCATCATTATATAAAATATTTAAGTAGTATTAATTTCTTAAAAAAAGAAAACAAATACAGTGCAGACTCGGTTACCGAAACCCTCGATAAGCGCAACACCATGATATTCGCCACACCCAAATTTTTAACACTGGTTACTCTGTTATCGCAACTTTTAAAAATCAAGCCCTCAATTGACACAACTTTGTAAACAAATTTAAGATTCTCCCTTAGGTTTTGTTTTTTACACTAGTTTTGTTATTAATTAATTCAAAACTACATATGAACACTTGTGCATCAAATTTTATGATTACGTACAAAAATCATTCTATTCTAGGAATGACAAAAAACTTTTGCGAGGTACTTCTGTTTTTGAAACCAACGTAGTTTAAAAAATTCTTTGTTTGTGGGTGGTTGTTCGAAAATTTCACACTTATTCCGTTAAAAACGTGAATCTTCAACTTAATAACAACCATCAAAATTTACATACATATGTACATTAGAATGGTTATTTTTTATTTATTTTAAATATATCGCTTCTTTATTGTAACGAAGTCATATCTCAAAAAACTCGTTCGTAAGAAAACAAGTTTAAAGTTTTTAATTTACACACACATCAATGGAAAAAAATAATCTCCCCTCAAGAAGTGAATAAACAAGATATTTGTTGAATTTTTCACACAAGATGAAGAATGATACGATGAATATTCCTGCATTCTTAACTCAAAAACCACGTTTTTCGAGATATGACTACTTTGCAATCAGTGAGCGAAATATTTGTTTTTATTCTTTAATTTAAATTAATGCATTTATTTTGAAAGTTAATCTTTGTTTCTTTAGTTGAAAACAGGCATAGAAACTTTTTACTCGGTTTTCGCTACAGCCCAACATTTTTATTGGTGGCGTTATTTATTGTCATTTATTATTTATGAATATAACAGGCGTCATAATTTCCTCATCGCCTGTATAATCAGAATTATCATTTGCAATAATATGACGACAGTCTAATAATTTTATAAATCATCGCTAATTGCGAAATCATTGCATTATTTCCGTAACCTTTTTTATAACTATAATGTATAATAAAGAATTAAGCAATTCAATTCTAGTACGATTTCTTTCCGTATTTCCATGGTACTAAAATTTTTTTCAACGCCAGTGTTTCTGAAAGGTAATACTACGGAGTGGACCAATAAGAGGTTTCATTTTCAATAGCCCGCCATTTTAACAGTTGTCCTGACTCAACGTGTAACGGCATTGAAATCATTGAAACTCACAAAAAATATAGTGAAAATTTCGCGGTTACAGTTCGCAAATCTAAAACGTTTTTGTGTCGCCGTGAAGCAACTTCTGGGTGAGCAATTTTGAAGCTGATGAAAAAATTTGAGCAGTTGGGACAAGTCAGTGATGTAAAAAATTTTACAAGTGTACGTCGCTCAACTGAGTACATTGCTTTTGTAGCCAATAGTGTCGGGGAAATCCCAGGTTCTTCCATTTCTCGACGATCTTTGAAATAGAGTATTCCACAAACGACACGTGAAAAGTGTCCACCAAGATCTCGTGATTTAAAGGTTAAGACTTTTTTATTCGTGCTTATGTAAAAGATATGGTCTTTGCCAATCGATTGAAGGCCTCAAAGATGGATTCGTAAAGTTATCGGAAACATTCAGCAGCAAATACGCAAATTGATGATGAAAAATTTCATGAAAATAATATGGTCCTGCAAGCGACCATGGCGGTCATTTGGCTGATATTGTTTTCCATTATGAATGGGATACCCTCCTCTTTACAATTAAACAAAAATCCGATGATTTCGTTTAAAAATACTATTTTTTTATATATCCAAATGAAACCTCTTATTGGAAACCCGTATAGATAGCTAAATAGTAGATTAACCAATTTAAGAAATGAATCATCTTGCAGCGTAATCTTAAATTATCACACTTCCACCCAGAACTCAACGGTTGACTCAACATTTGTACATTTATAACTTAAACGTTTTCGCCATTAGATTTCAATTAATTTAATTTTATTTTCAGTGTACTTACGTTTGTACATTGGATTAATTTTTTAGTTTCAAGATGATTTTAAGGGTTCAGTAGAAAATAAAAATTTAGCCGCGAAGCTAAAACGAAAAATTGAGGCTAAAAGACAAGAAAAAAGTATAAATCTAGCCTCAAAAAGGCTAAACTGGCATCACTGATGATGATCTGTCGTGTGTGTTGTCAGGAAATACAAATATTATTATAAAAATTGCAAATAACAATGCTATTGCATTTAACAATAAATTTTAAAAATGTTTATTAATATTTTTATGTAGCGAAATATTGCAAGCAATCGATACTTTTTTAAACTAAAAGAGAATGTGTTGGAATATTTAATTAACGTCGCATAATTAAACAAATTTGTTTTAGATACTTTTTGGATTGACCGTTATAACCCCTCATATAAGGATATATATTTAAAAAAAATTTAAATCGAGGGCTTATACTGAAATAGTACTATCTATAAAGAAACAATTGCTTTAGGGAGGCAAAAATTCAATTCCTTCTCTCATTATTAAAATCCAGCATTTATTCGACTGCTCACGAACGGCTCCGACGATATTAGCTTAGCATCGGTTTTTAACGACACACCACAGGAAAAAGTCTAAAGGGGTCAAATCGCAGCTTCGAAGCTGACAACACGATTTTTCGATGATTTTTCGTTAAAATTTTATGTCCGATAAAAAGTTTGCAGTGTTTTCCAACGTCGTTCAAGCGTAAAGAGACTTATTTTTGTATGCGGATGCATTATACTGATTGATAATAGTCAATATTTCGACAGAAAAAAATCTATCAGTATCAAAATAATACTTGATTTAAAAATACACTCGTGTTTTGACCACCCATTCTATATTTATATATTATTAAGGTTCAAACCGTGTTTGATTAATATAAAAATCACATTAAATAAAATAACTATTCACTATTATTTTAAGTTATATGATATTAAAAATATATTTTTCCTTTATAAGATATTTATAAGTTTACGCATCTTGTCGCAACATTAAATAAAATGTTGCTGTAGTTACAGCAGTATGCGGCAGCCGTGTCAGTTATTTGTTTAAAGAAACATTTTCAAATTTGTAACTTTAATATATTCTACATTATTAAAGAAAACACTATTCTATTCAGAATGTTAAGATAACGCAGTAAGTAGAATTTAAAACTAATCGATTTGAAAATAGAAAAACATACTTAAAAATAGGATGTTTGTTTAAGTTATTAAAACCATATTTAGAATTTTAAATATTTTTTGCAATTTTTCAGAAAAAAGTCTACAATTAATTATTTATGGTCGAAAAACGCGAAGAAATAAATGTTAAAATTATAATTTTTCATGTAGCTCTATATAAGTTTTTAGATATTTTATTCGAATATATCCAGGGAATGAGAGAGATCTGGAATTTTAACACTTTTTTCCTCTGTACGACAGAGAGTACATGATGCCACTGTAGTAGTGAGTGAACAAAAATATTTGGTGCATCACTTCGAATTCTGTAAAATGTTTCTATACTTAATTTTAAAATCACTAACTATTTAAGAAATTTTGTCCAGAAAATGAGGACTGTAACGATACTGATGATGATACAAATAATGCTGTGCAGAATACTTTAATAGACATTATAAATATGTCTAGATCCATCTGAATTTTATGTACATCCTCATGTACATACACATGAACATATTATTTATTTTTGTATATACATACATACATTTGTATTAGATTCGTTGGGTCGTTAATATGGAGGAAATTGCATTTTTCTGCTACATATAACATAACAAAATGGTTTAATTTTTAGTCGATTATCGTCGACGTTTCTTGTGCCCTCACCTCTTCCTTCAATCACTGTCTACCATTTTTCGGAACATTCTTTCATTTGCTCATTCATCATCAGCCATCCATGAACGCAATTTGCTCAAAATTTGCTTTTCTCTTGAACTTTTTGAGGTTTTTATGTCGAAATATTTGTCTTGATACACGAAATTGCTTTGATTCATATTTGTTCTTTTACAAATTCTTAGTTCTTTTTCCTGATTTTGCTGCCGTTGCACAGTGGCGTAAAATTAAAAAAGTGCTAATAAATCCGTAATTTCTAAATTGCGGAGCCGATTTGCATGCATTGAATTCCAATGCATAGGAAACTTCTTTTCGAATACTGTTTTCGAGACATCCTGCAGGAACACAGGCTATCTGAAAGACGTCAAAGTATTTTTTCAACAGCACAAATCTTTCATAAGGTGTAAATATTGTAAGTCATAGCCGATTTCAATGATTCTGTGGAATATTCTACATTAAAATATACATGTATTTAGTTTCATTGCAGCTTTTATAGTTTTGAAGGATTTTGACTGGCCCATTATTTATTTAATAACATATGTAATTTTTTAAATATTTTTAAGAAAACCAAATTCGTATAAAATGAAATTCAATTTTTTCGCTTTTAAAATTTTTAACAATAACGGTTTTTTTTGTTAAAAAGTATTCTTTATTTTCTTAGTATTTCTGGGAACTCTATTAAATAGTTAGAAAAAACTTATTCTATCTGAAAGACAAGCCTTTAAGAATTACCATGTAGAATTTTTATGTAGAATATTCTACATAATGAAATCGGTTGTCACTTACAAAATATACAACTTCAGCTTTGACACCTATGTTACTACAGGGTGTCTCAAAAAGAATATTTGAACATTTTATGACTTCTCCTATGCGTAGCAATTAGATGCATACAAATCGGTTTTGCAGTTTAGAACTTACGGATTTATTACCAGTTTTTCTTAATATTACACCACTGTGCGTTGTCGATGTTGCTGTTCCGTTCATTATAATTGAAATGGTACATAAATTACGAATTTTTTATGAGTCATCAAAATGTACGAAAGCCAAATTTACAAACATACAAACATTAGTACATATATAAAGCAATTTGCATATAAATTTGTAATAATGAACTCCCCGAATGAATTGATAATAATTTTAGATTTTCTGAAAACATTATTATACTTTTATTTTAATAAAGTGATGGCGAGAGCTGCTTAAAATTTTACGATCGACAAAGTTTTGACATTAAACACAATCATAATATTGTATTCTGATGTGCCAAGAATTTAAGAAATTGAAGATTTTATAGGATAATAGCTGCAAACCGGTGTGTTTCTCTTATTTAATGACTTGCTTACTTCTAACAATTTGTATTGGAATTGTCTACTGTATACAGATAATTAAAGTTTATCACTATTACAGTTTTTTTTATAGATATGATGACAATTACTTTCTTTATATGGAAGATAATATGATCATTATCCAAATTCCAGTATCACTACGCAAAATATAATGGTAAATATTTTCATTCTATAGAACATGCCATGCCAGTTGTTTTAATCCTATTTTTATGTAGTTTGCGCACTTTATCGGGGATCATATAGATCTCTAGGAGTGGATCCTTGGAATTCCCACGAAGATATAAGTCGCTTGATAGATTCTGAACGAAGACTCTTTTTGTGGGATATCTTGGCTCTTTGGAATTATATTTTTGCGAATCCCATAAAATAACGATAACTAATATTTACTGTGTTCCAAAACATTTTTCTTAATTTCAAGGCCCTGGTTAATATTTTTCTTTAGCTTTGCGATATTTTTTCAAGATCCCAGCTGTTGTAATTCTAGTGATACAATATCAGTGCCCCGCCTACTTTTGAAATTTTGGAGCTTATCTGCAGTATTGAAACAATTTTATTTGAATATGAAGTACTCTTTATAATAATTATGAATGAAGTACATATTATAATGTTTTTAAATGGCAGTAATTATTTAGTGTCACTGCGCTAGTCCAAGGATTTTTTCCCTAATATATTTTTTTCAATAATAATACGACCCAGCAACAAATTAGCATACCATTAGCAAAATGAACTGTAAATCTAGTCTAACGTAGTTTTTATACTACGGAAGTGATAGAAAGAGCTGAACTGTACACGATTTAAAGGTTATCTGTATTAAATGCTGCTGACAAACAATATTTTTAGAATATTCAATTCAATTCTTGTACTTGGCATATAATGGAAATGTTATTCCTTTGGAACAGATTCCGACATTGTTTCCTGGGTATAATTCACACCTTTGGCCAATTTCGTATTCGCGTAAAAATTAAATCTAATACATAAAATTTATCAAAATTGGATTAAATAGTATCACAAATTAAAAATTAATGAGTTGTGTTAGCCGGAAGCTGGAAGGCCATGATCACAAGAGTTGAATTTCGTCAGATTAACAAAAGGTAAAGTCATTTTAAAAGAGATTTTGATGTAAATTCCTTAAAACACTAAAAAATCGCTTGCAAGACAATACAAACTAAAAAATTAATATCTCTTGATTTTAACCTAATCTTTTAAAACGAAGTATACACAGGTTGGGGTATCTCGGCCCTTATCTGTGTCAATCGAAAGTTATAAATTTACTTACAGTGTAATTTAGGTGATTGTTGTCAAGAAAATTACCAAGGAGATTTAAATAGTATTAAAACTATAATTTGTGCATGCAAATACAAGTAATCTAATGTTTGATATTTATATAATATATTTATAATAAACCGATATGTATGCATATACGAGTATACATACATAAATACATATTTACATGCATAAGCTGCCTTATTACGGTTGTCGAATTTTCGTCTTCGGCTTCAGCAGAGTAACCTGGAATAAAAAATAATGTTGTCGAAGTCAAATACGAAAATTCGACAACCGTAATAAGGCCTAATATAAATAACAAATGAAATTATTATCTGCAAATTTTATTAATTATAATTCTTATTGATTTGTTGAGTTGATTTGCTTTAGACATACAAATTTGTTTTTTTTTTTTTTGTAATTTAAGAGAACATCCTATATTCATACAAGTATAACCAAAATTACAGAAACTTTTTGAACATAAGAGGAAATTTATAAAATTCTTTAAAGGCAAACAACACAGTTTTTGAAAATTTAAGAAGTTTACTTAAAAGTTGATTTGTCCATAGATATACTTATTCAAAAAACTACCAAAAGAAGGGCGAAATACCCACACACAATTTAATATATAAAAAGCCCATAACTGGTTATGCATTTCTATTTTATAAAGAAAGCACTAAGTTTCAACTCAGAAAATTAAAATTCGATAAGAGGCGATTTACATATAAGGGTGATGTCGTTGTGACAATGCTTACGTTCTCTTTTGTAGTCCATTCTTAAATCCACACGCGTTTACATAGTTTTTTTTTGTCGCAAGAATCAGGAGACTTTTATAAATTTAATTGATCAATTCTTCTTATTACTTTATTCATAGCAGTGTTACTATAAAGGAACAATTTATTAGATTGTGATATAAAATTAATATGCTTACAGGCAATACTGCAATAATTTATAAAGCAAAAGCAAAAGAAATTATTAAAAGCAAAATGTCTGACTTAACCAACGAAGAAATTATTGAAGAATACAATTCAAAAATTGGTCTCACTGGAAACACTACCTCATACATAACAAAAAAATACGAGCGAAGGAAATATGCAAAAGAGATTATTGCTTCAAATCCCATTACGTGCGACTTTTGCTACCCCGCAAGCTTCTCTATATTTTCCCCCACAAGCTTCAGTCGCAAGTGACGTGTAGCAGGGACATCACCACCAATGTAAACATGCTTTAAGCATTTAAATTGGATTTCAATGCCAAAAACGAACAGCAGATACATTACGGTACAGCAACATTCGCCTAATTCTGCCTTTTCTCTCTCTTAACAAGATGCTTCAGAATTAGATGACTCGAGGTATTACTAAAGTGAACAAAATTTTCGAACATTCGAATAATTAATGAACGACGCACTGTGGCTGAAAATCGTTTTTCATTGGCCAAAAGTCAAATTTTTTTTGTCACCGATTTTTAAAATTTTTACGCCCTTTTGCAGCTAATATATCCAGATTAAGGTAGCCAAAAAATTAGGTTAAACTATTGATAATTGTGAGCGTGGCATGCTGTCAAACTCAACGGTTTTTTGTAATTTCAGAAAAAGGTGTTTTTCTGTTGTTTTTTATCAAAAATAAATGATTACTACTCGCAAGCTATCATCGATAATGGCCTGCGGTCTTTTTTATAATGCTGGTAGGATTATAGTCTTTAGTTTTTGTAAGTGGTCAGAGCTCTAGCGTTTAATATTAAGGGCGTTACGGAATATTTATGAAACTACTATATTTTTCTCAAATTTAAACTTTAGTAGAATAGAACTTCTAGGGAACAAAAGGGAACAAGAAATGTATACCACCCGGAGAAAGGTGAAAGTGTCCTCTTTACCGCTATATATACTTTTGCACCCGTGACGAGCCGTGTGTAGAACACTTTTTTCATTTTAATGCAATTACTCCAAAGTAATCGTATACAATGGTGTATATAATTTTCACTTTTTTGCCTAAAAGTTTATGTTTTTACTTTAGACTACGTAAAACTAAAAAAATTAAATATAATACCTGCGAAAGGGTTTAATGGCTTTGTTTTGATCAGCAAAAAATAAGTCATAAAATTATCACAAATTATCACAAAATTCTACAGTAAACATATGATCTGTTTCTAAATTTACCTGTTATCAAATGTTAGGGTCAACCAAAGTCATAAGCAATTTTATAACAATAATCGGGACATTAAACCACTAAAAATAAAAAAACAACCCACGCAAATCATTAATGGGCAACTGCAGCGATAGATCTAAGAGGCGGAAACTTAAAGATATTAACGATGCAATTGGTTGTACAAATATAAAAGAATCTTTCCTACATCAATTACGATCACAGAACCAATTAACAAAAGTGGATATCATTGAAAAAGTTGTTAAAGCTAGTCCAGTGAGAACAAAACGGATTCTTAAAAGTATACCAACTCCGAGTGATGTAATACAGTACACAAATGAGGAGGCATTAGCATTATTTCTGGATTTGAAATTAACAAAACAGCAATATATTAAGCTCAGACTGCGTGCGATTGAAAAAGGCTCAAATATGTATCCAGCATATCATCACATAACCGCTGCTAAAATGGACTGTTTGCCATCAAAGGACACTATTACAATCACACCAATTTCGGCAGAGGTACAACTACAATCTCTACTTGATCACACAGCCGAACGCTTGCTACAATCAATAACAGGAAATGAGTTAAAGAAATGTGGAAACACAAAGTTAATTCTTTTTTGTAAATGGGGATGTGATGGTTCTTCGGGACAAAAACAATACAAACAAGCTGTATGTGAAAATATATCGGACTCAGATATGTTCATGGTATCATTTGTACCATTGCGATTGAAAAAGATTTTGGAAGATTCAGAGCCTTCGACTAGTACAACGCAAACAATGAATATTTGGAAAAATGAGACACCATCTTCTACGAAATACTGCAGGCCAATCAAATTTGAATTCAAAAAAGAAACTCATGATGCCATTAACAAAGAAGTTAGTGATATCAAGACCCAAATTGCAACACTACAGCCATTACAATTACAGTTGGATGGGCAGCAAATTGAAGTAAGCTACCAATTAGTGCTGACAATGATAGATGGAAAAGTAGGTCAGGCTTTGACTAGCACGAAGGCTGCATCCAGCTGCATTGTATGCCAAGCAACATCAACCCAATTAAACCAAGTCCCGACAAAATCATTAGATAATACCGATGCATATGAATTTGGATTATCACCACTACATGCAAGAATACGACTTATGGAACACATACTAAAAATCAGCTATGATTTGGATTTCGGGTCTTTAGGATCAATAAGAAACAACAAAACCAACAAAGAGTTAAGAAGTGCAAAAAAGAAACATGTTCAAGATGAATATCGCAAATTAGGATTGAATTTAGATCAGCCAAAACAAGGGTCAGGCAATACAAATGATGGCAATACCGCAAGAAGATTCTTTTCAGATCCAGAAACAGCATCTGAAATAACAGGAGTGGATTTTAACCTTATTTTCAGATTTAAAATAATCCTAGAAGTACTTCCGTGCAATGAAGAAATTGACTCTAGAAAATTTGGAGATTATGCTAAGGAAACTGCAAAAATATATACAACCAACTACCCATGGAGAAATATGTCTGCAACAGTTCACAAAATCCTTTATCATGGAGAAGATGTCATTAAATATCATTTGGTGCCACTTGGAAATCTATCAGAGGAGGCTCAGGAAAAAAGGAACAAGGATTACAGATTTTATAGAGACCACAATACTAGAAAAATTTCACGAAATTCAACAAATGAAGATCTATTTAATATATTATTGGCAACGTCAGATCCGTTTATCTCCATTGTTCGAAATCAATGGAAAGTGGAACATCGGGATTTAGATGAAGAAGCCAAAAAACTACTAAAGAACAGAGATAGCACAGAACAAAATATGGAATATTTGCAATCAATATTTGAGTCAAATGAATAATAATTATAATTGCCTTTCATTGTTATTTAAGTACGAAAAACAATAATAAACAGAAGCTACCATTGTTGCACATGCTTTTAAAATTTATTGCAGTTTTTATTTTTTAAATGTTTTTAAAATTATCAAATTTGACAGCAAAAAATAATATATTTTTCTGTAGTAATAGCAATATTTTTAGATAATATTATTAACGTTTTTTTTAAGTGTAACTATTCTTTGAGTGTAAACAAATTTGCAAATTTGTCAGCAAAAATTTTAAATTTTTCAGTAATAGCAAAATCTCCAGTTGATTTTACTATTTTTTTCAGTGTACAATTTTTTTAAGTGTAACATAAAAAAAATTCCATTATTACAAAAATTATTTATAATTATTATTAATTTCCAAATATTCAATTTTTTTAATAAATAAAAAAATAATAATTCCATATTTCACTCTAAAAGTTAAAAAAAATTCAAAAGTTCAACTTTGACCTAGAATTCCTTAAAAAGTCCTCAATCAATTTTAATAAAATTTAAACTAAGTCAAGCTGAACTAAATATCTATCCAATAAAATAAACATTACTTCAATATTTTGATCGGTTCAAAAGTTACAGAATTTTGGCCAATGAAAAACGATTTTCAGCCACTGTGCGACGTATAAAATCATTAAATACGTTAATATTATATAAATAATAGCTTTTTACAATATGCCACAAGAAGCTAAACAAAGAAGTACGCAAATACTTTGTTTTCACGATTATTTTTTGATAAAAATATGTATTGCCAATGACTTCAACTGCGATGAAGAATAAGATGACGTTTCTGAGGTAACGTTTTATTAACTGATTTAATAAAGTAAAAAATAGTACTAACTCAAAAGTCGTAAACAGTATTGATGATGATCTGAACTGTTTAGAAAAATCAAAGAAAAGAACAAACTTAATATGCTCTTTAATGCTGTTTTAACCGTAATTTTTTATTCTTTGTTCGTTCGAATTATTTGAACAAAATTTAAAAATTATTCGTTTATTAGAAAAAAAAGTATCATGAAATTTTATTCGAATAAATAAAAAACACGAATAATTAACAATCCTACCATTTAGATACGAGTGGAATATTCATCGAATACTTCCGTATCTTTATTGCAATCGATATGTTCTTTTTCGATCAATATATCTAGAACTTTTTGAACAACTGCCCACTGTGGTATTTCTGTTAAATTTGCCCAATTAAGTTTTTATAAATCATTGTTATAAACAGTCCATTCCTCTAAATACTATAGACTAGTTTTAGAAAATTCCTTAGCCTTAATTTTCATGAAATTCTCGTCAATATCTGTGTAACCATCTTCTTTTAATTTTGCAGGTAAACCGCGGGCTGAATATGGAAGAAAGTGAGTTAGTTGTCTCTTTCTGCAACAAATTCTATTTTAATTTGTTAATTTCACTTGCAGAATCAATACTCGAAGATGATTTTTGTATTGCTACATTTCAGGTTAACCAAGCAAATTTATAAAACTGAAATTTATATTTTTTGCAATGTTTTATTTTTGTTTTATTTTGATTATTAGATTGACGGGCGACGTACAACTAAAACGCAACGTATTCTTATTTTGAGAGGGGGTTAAATTTTTTACTTTTTGCTTTTTAAGAACAGTAATTTAAGTTTATGTACCATGAATTGATTAAACCAAATTCATAAGAAATTCAGTTAAATCGTTTTCAAAATTTTTTAGGTGAAATTATTTTTCAGCTAGACTTGTGATGTATTTTAACATACATGTATTAAAAAAAACTATCTTGGACGAATTTGTAAAAATTATTCTTACATTTTTGAACAAATCAACTATTTATTTTTTCGAATTTCTGAAAACGGGATATTTTTGCGTCCCCGAGTTGTTGTCGAGGACAACGGGACCAAGTAGCTGAAAACGGAACGGCCCCATTCAACACGGGACGTATGGTCCCGTTATGTATCACCTTCTTTCTGCCCATCCCAGATGCATGAACTTTTTAATTTTTTTTTACTGCCTGTTCGGCAAACTGGCAGTTAATTTTGAGGATGTTAACGCTATTATTTTAATGTTCGTTTTGATGAATTATAAATAGTAGGCCAACTATGAAGTCTGTTCAGTAAATTACTTCATTCTCTGACATAATTGCCTACTTGTAAGGTAGATAGGATGCACTTGTGCGTTTGTGTTTTTTCGAAAACCTGCGTTTATTTTACAGCCCATCTGTACAAAATTTATTTTTGCTGGAACATATATGCTGACATGTTTATGTTTTTTAAACATTGAGCCCTGCGCTGTAAATAAAGTTATTTTATTCGAGCTTAACTTTGAAAGCCCGTTTTACGAGGGATTAATAAAAAAATTAAATTTTTAAGAAAACTTCCATTAATATGTGAAGGTTTTATGAACGACGAGCTTGTTAATTTTCGAAAAATGTTTTCTTAGTGGCATAAAGCTGCTAGTAAAGAGCTTATATGACATTTACACCAGACCAAAATCTAGTACTTACGAGACTTCTAGCAAAATCTTCTTGATTTTAAATAGATTTCCCATAGAAAACAAAATCTACTTCGTCACTAAATGTTGCCAAAATATACTCAAAATCTCGTAGTACTTAGTGATTATAGATTTCCCATAGAAAACTAAATCTACTTTGTCACTAAATTTTGCCAAAATATACTCAAAATCTCGTAGTACTTAGTGATGCATCCATGGTTTTCCCTAAATTGAAAAATACTACGATGTTCAATAACAATAGTTTGAAGGATGTGCTCGGCAGCTGTTTCTCATATGAATAATAATTTTTTATGGTTTTTAATCCAAAGTGAATATTATTTTGGCTAAAGTTCTTAATATTTTTAGTCAGAAAGAATTGGACATGAGTCAATATGCCGAAGGAGCAAGGGAAAATTCGGCATTACTTAATTTCAACTTACACAGCAGAACAGAAACAACGTTGTTTTTCGAGAGTCGCTACACTCCCATCATCAGTATTCATGTGTGTTTCCATGTATCCGCCACTGTTAAGGTGGCTCAGTTGAATGCGATTTCAAATTTGTACAAATTATGAATCGAAAAAGGATACGAAAGATATTTGTATTTGTATAGAGTTTGGCATTTAAAATAAAAATTCCCGTAAACTGTTTTTGCATAAGCTTTTTGAAGGATTTGCTCACCAGTTGTTTCACATTTGAATGAAAATTTTTATATGGAGTTTGATATCGTCGGTATCATGCAAAAGGTTCTAAGTCTACTTTTTTGCGAAATGGAGTTAATGATGCAGAAGTGTCCCAAAAGTCATATCCTACGTGCTGTAAAAAAATCCCATGCCTTTTTAGAATATTTTTGTAGCTATTATATTAAAAAAAAATATTCTACATACAAAACACCCAAAGTTCACTTGGGATTTTTTTGTACAATTTGTTTTCTATATTTTTTTATATTATTGCTGCAAAAAAGCTCAAGTCTCAAATTTAAAGAAAGAAAAACTCATCAGAAAAGAATACAGAAATTTTTTTACTAAAACATTTTTAAATAGGCTATGAAATACGTAATAAATTTCTGTATGCGTTTTCCAAAAATTAGCTTTTATTCATTATTGAAAGTTTAAAAAATTTGTATGATTAAAAAATGAACTCTTTAAAACAAAGAGCATTGGAAACAGGTAATAATTTTCTTCCCAGTACCAAATTTAATTTTTAACTGATATTAAAATAAGATATAATTTCAGATATTCCAATAAAAATTGTGCAATCCTGGTATTTTTGTTTTTTATGTTTTGATATTCAAGATTCAATTGGATGCAACAAAGAAAACAATGAAAAAGAATGGGACGAATCAAGCGTTGACCAAGATTTTTCAGGCGACGATGATGATCATGAAAATTATGATCATGAAAACAGCAAATAATCAAGCGATAGGGAAGATGAAGAAGGTACTAAGGTGTACTTAACTAGGTGACAGCATTAGGAAAACAATTACAATAATACAAGAAAAACAGGCATTTTTGTTTGGGTAGTTTGATTGAGTATGTGAAAAAACTAACCCATAAAATAAAGAAAACAGATACAGAAAAAAGTAAAAGTATTTTGTATGTATTTTGACATTCGCAATGAATAGTCATCTGCTGGAATGCTGTCACCTGGTTCAATACGCCTTGGAAGAGACTATGGTCTCAGAAGAACCACACGAATTGAACGCAGAAACTCACAACCTATTCACTGAGTAGAAAAAATATAAGATGCAAGGATTTTTGGAAATTGTCATACCAACGCCAGAGAGATTTTATTTTAAAATCGGTCATCGAAGAACAAATACAAAGGCCACGAGCAAGGTCTTCAATAAAGAAAGTCAACCGTAACGTATCAAGGTCATACTTTTTGGAAAATGAGAACTCTAACGTACGACTCTGCCGCAAATTTTTTTGTGAAACGCTAAGTATTTCAGCTAGTACAATTAAAATGGCATTTAAGTACAAAGGACCAGCTGGAGCTTTTCTAAAGAAGATAGAAGAGGCAGATCAAAGCCTCCAAACAAAACCTCGGATGAAATTATAGCACGCATTAAGGATCACATCGGAAGCTTCCCAACTGTAGAGTCTCACTACTGCCGCAAACCTTCAAAGTGGATGTATTTAGATGCCAATCTTAGACAAAGAAAGGGCCATTAATGAGCCTAATTTCATGTCATGCACATTCGACTTACAATCTGTGTTACAAATTGCATCAATGTACTATAGCCGAAAATTGTGTGCATACAATTCAACCATCTATAACGCTGCTCCACCAAACGATGCTTTTTGCTATTTTTGGACAGAGATTGATGGAAAAAGAGGAAGTAATAAAATTGGTTCATGCTTGTGTAAATACTTGCATCGACTTTCACCTGAAATTAAAGAAGTATCTTTTTTTCTGATACTTGTAGTGGCCAAAATAGAAATAAAAATATTTCAGCATTGTTCTACCATTTGATTTAAGTTCTGAATTTAGATATAATTGAACACAAATTTTTAGAAAGTGGACACAGTTACATGGAAGCTCATAGTATGCACAGTGCTATCGAAAAGCAAAAGAAATATGTTCCAGTATACACCATTCAAGACTGGATAACTGTATTCAGATTCGCACGCTCCAAACGACTTAGAAGTAAAGGAAATCCTTATAATAAAACTCAAATGCGGTTTTCGAATCAAGATGAACCAGAATCAGATCAAGATGAACCAATTAAATACAAAGATTATAAAAAACCATTTTCTTAAAAAATTTCCATTTCCATAAAATAATATTTGTTAATGCAAATGCATTAACATAGATATATGTATATGCGCTAATATTCGCGAACACGAATTCAACTATTCAATTTTAAATTTAGCGCTTCTTGTCAATGGGTCGATTTTGACGTCTGCGGAATAAAATAATTTAAATACATATTAAAAAATCTGAACAAAAATTATTCAGTCCTTCATTCCGACAATAAATTATTTTCTGTTCTTTCTTTTCTGGAGATTCTCTGTTGGATTACTCTGCCGAACACTTAAATTTTTCTCAGTTTCTTCGATATAAACGATAGTAAAGAAACGTGGTAGTCTTGAACAGATGCTCCAGCATCACCTGTGTCGGTGTTTTTTATATTTTTAGTTTATGTAAATTTTCTTAATTTTCTTAACTTAATTTTTCACATTAAGGGTTAATTAGGCTCGATCGGAATATATTCTTAATGATTTTAATCAAGCAACTTATTTTATAAAAGTAAATTAGTTTTGAGTTATTTTGTTGCAAATTCGCATTTTATATTTTTATATTTAGTTATAATGACAGTATTAGAAATTGCTGTGTCCAAGGAAAATAATTAAATTTCAAAACAGTTTTGTCTATATAATAATGTTTAAGATAAATATTATATACATAAATATAAATATGTATACGACACATGATTACGCGTGCTATCACTAACTGAAAAATATTAATAATTTTTATTATACATGCAAAAGCTTCCAAGAGATTTCAATTTATGTACTTTGTAACCCAAAGTAAAAATGTAAAAGTAAAAGAAAAGCACACCTTGTAATTTCTTACTGTAACACTTACTGCAACAAAATTCCAATTTCTAAAACAAACAATTCGGCTAAAGATTTCCCATAAGTAATTTGAATTCGATTCGTTGCTTATTTTTGCAGTGATGCTCATCTTTCATGATCTTAAAAATTATTTCTCTATTAAAAGCATGAAAATTACCATTGAAGCAAGAAATTCGAAATAAATAAAAAATGCGGAAATTCATTAACGATGTTTATGTCGACTATATTATTTTCTATAGCATAACAGAGATCTCAGCAATATATTTATATATTGTCCTTCGGGTTTTTAATCTGAATCTTTCAGCATAGCCTAATGTAAATAGTCATACCTAATTTCGCAAATTTTTACAAAATATTGGAGTAGCTTACTATACACTTATTTATATTTTCAATTCGCATTCTTTTTTAAGTTGTGAATAATAATAAAAATTTTTAAAGCGAGATATCTAAAATAATATGCATGTAGAATAGAAATAAAAATGCGTAATACTTCAACTAGTCGCCGATGAAGATAGTCAACCAATTTACATAAAAAAATTTAAAGAGTTCTAACTAATATAAATGACTTGTTTTTACATGAGATCTCACAACTGGAGTATTGAAAAACCCGAATTTTTTCGGAAACCAGTTTTCGAATTATTCGAAAAATATATATTTTTTTAACCAGTTAACCCGTTTTTATAAAATGTACCCAGCAAAAACTTGGTAATGACTTCAATAAGCAACGGCATACCTTTCGACACAAACATTCTTTTCAATATTTTTTTTAAGAACAAACACAAACCGCGAAGCCATTTTGGCTTGTCTACGGGGGCTCCCCAAACCACCGTCTGAACTATTTTACAACAACTACTCAATTACTAACTATTAGATAAACATATCATTTATTCTCTGAGTGTGGCAACAGTTGAGCTTGCTCTTATCACTCATGAGATAAACGGATAAACCCCTCACGAAGCAAACTGGATTTATTTTAAATTGAGTAAAAACAAGTTTATAGTGCATAATCAAATAGTTGTGTGACTACATCAAACACAATAATAAATTTAAAAGAAAGAGCTAATGCACTTCAATGACTTCAAAATATTGACATCGTTATTTTTAAACTAATGTGGCATCCAATGACAACTTCTTATTAAAGTATTGAGTTAAAATACCAAAGCGGAAGTAGTGAAAAGTATGTACTTCATTTGTATATTTACATTTTAACTCATTACTTTTCCATCAACGTTTTTACTGACTACATATGTATTTAGTTGTGAAAGAACATATTTTTGGTGGGTTTGGGCTTCGAGTTCAATCAGACTTCATCAGAGAACGAAAATTATTTTTTATAATTAGAAATAAAAAATTTTACTATTTACTGGGAGAGCATGTGGTAATTTCTGGTGCCACAGCACACCTCAGTAGCACACGTGTCATTTATTCATACATCATTATATTTAAGCTAGCATTCAATAAAGAGGGAATACGCAACTTACAAAAACTAAATACATCTTCTATCTCATCAACGAGTTTCAGTCGTTTGGGATTAAAAATGTGAAGCTATAAAAATTATTTTTTTTTTAAAAAACGTAAAAATTATTTTCGGGGAGAACACCGGTTAATCGGCATCAAAAAAACGGGCCTGTAGAATTTTTCAGAAATCTAAATGAATTAATTTACATATTTTTGTGGTGGAAGGACTTAATTGCCGAACTTGATTTCAAGAAATCATATGTTTTGATGGGACTCACCACTGGAAATACCATTGCCTCTATCTTGCCAACTTTTATGCGAACTAAGTTTTGATGATTGGCAAGAGAGTAGTTCTCTGAGTTCGATGAATTCCTAGTGGAGATAGCTATATACTTCATAACTCCCAAAGGATCATAATGATAAATCGAAAAGATATTTCACGATACCTGTAGAATCATATGTGATAAGAAATGGAGATTAAAGGTTCATGAACGAATATGGGCTCATATAACATTAACTTTACGAACGAAATTATGCCCACTCGTTTGTGTAAAATCTCGCAGGTAAAACACTTTAACACATCTTAACTTCAAACATGAAAAACACTGAATACTTAAAATTTTAAAAAATTTTCAGTGATTTCAAATGTTCATCTAATTTCCTTCCATCTCGTTAACACAAGTATTTTAAGCCAAATGTAAAAGTTAAAATGTTCTTTGCAAACATGAAACTATATACGAAGTTTTATTCCAGGGGCGTTCTAGTCATGCTGATGTGTTAAAAGCATTATGTACAGAAGAGCGTGATACTTCGAAAAGCCCTTTTCTTTAAATACGTATTCGCAAGAACACAACAAAAAAATTTCTTTTTTCATAAAAAATCCGCAAAATACAAAAATTCATTGAAGTTTTGTATAATGCTGTAGGGTATATGACATCAAGCCGCCTGTGAATTAGCTTGAATGAAGAGAAATCAATTATACACATTTTGTTAAACAAATGTGAGTAAAAAAATGTTTTGCTCATATTCTTTGAAATATAATTTTCTCTGTGAAGAAACGTGACTTATTAAACTTTAGCCAAAAGGAGAATCAGGAAATTGCACCGTCATTTATGTAAGTAGTATAAATACACATACATATATAATCTTAAGTGTATATTTTTTTCAAAATTACATATTTTTGAACTGGTTTTTTGAAGTCTCACAATAAATACGGACATATTTTAATCATACAAGATTAAAGTAAAAAATATTTTGGCAGTGTTAGCTTCGTTTGTAGCAAAAAATATTGCATTGAGAGGGGATGAAATTAAAGAAGGGGTCGTTCTAGTAAGTAAAATGCTGAAGTTATTATTCAGAATCGTAGAACTCTGGAGCGATTCACTAACTTTTACCGATTGGTTAAAAACAAAATTTGTCTATAATTGTTAATGTTTGCGGTAAGAATTATCTGATTCTCTGCTAAAAAAAGCGAAAAGCACAAAGAAGAATGAAAAAAAAAACAAAAGAAATTCTGTATTCCAAATTATGTTTACAAACATTATCTCATGTATTTTTATTAATTTTGTACTATTACAGTAAAATAACATATTTAAATAATATATGTAAATATTACTGTTTATACATAAATATGTACTTGCATATGCATGCATATTTTTGTGAAACGTCAACATAAAATTTTGCCAAAAGAAGACGAGCTTCTACTGAACAGCTGAATTTTGTCGGTTGAACAACAGTTAGAGATAGGATCGTGAGTGACTTTTCACAAACGCTCATGCACGCTCACGATAAAAAAATTTTACTCATGCAAGACCTCATATTTTTGGCTTAAGTTTCTTTTTTATAAATAAAATAAATGTATTTTTTATTTAAAGTGATAATTTTTCGAACAAATTGGTTGTTAGTAGCTTTTAATCCAAAGTGATTATTATTTTAGCTAATGTTCGTAACGTTTTTAGGTTTTTAGTCAGAAAGCATGAAAACACACTTTAACTTTCGAAATTACTCCCGTTTTTTGTAGCGTACGTCACAAAACTTTGTAATCAATTATTTCGTAAGAAATACCTGCTAAAAATTATTTTTTATTCCATTCGAAAGTACACTTATATCCCACTCAACACCATACATAAGTTCAAGGTACCTCTTTTGAAAGACCAAAAAATGTTTCTATATTATTTTAGTAGCGTTCGTCACGCAGGATTTTCCCATATTTATGCACATATGTATCATGCGATTTCAAGTTAATTAATTAATTAAAATTCAATTTAAAAGAAATTACAAAAAATAATAAAAATTAACTTTTATTTTTTATTTTGAATTTGAAATTATGTACATATATAAAATATTTTGATTAAAATTATTACTTTTCTAGCTCAAAAACAATCTGTGTAAAATATTAAAATTAAGTAGGATCTTGTACTTCATCTCTTTAAGTATTCTTCCTGCGTTGAAAAAACTCTTTCACTTGTAGCTTAGATGGATGGTATACACAGTACATATTTGTTTAGCAAATTTTTGCAGAAATAGAAGAAATTTAGCTTTTTTATAAAAACTTTAAATTTCTAAGTCTTGTTCGTCTGTGTGAACGCGAATAAAAAACGAAACAGAATTACAGATGTTTTTCTTTCAAATGTTCGCCACTCTAAACTTGGACTTTGACTCTGTTCATTCATATGAGTATACTAATGCATACCGCCACAGATTGAAAATATGAAAAAAAAAAATACAAGAAAGGAAAAAATCACGCAACAAATCTACTAATGCACGCTCACTCACGCTCAATTTTATTATACTTACGTTCATGTAGACTCATGTGACTGAACCAATAAACTGATCACGGTCATGCATGATCACGCGTGATCACTCACGTGAGCGGGGCCCATCTCTAGTAACAGTACAAAAATAATTCTCGTTTACATAACAGCAGCGAATATCGTTAAAAATGTTTCTAAATAGTAAATTCGATAAATTTTCGTTATATTTATTTTAACGATACGAACATCGTAATAAATCTTAGTGACCTGACCTACTGATATCAGCATTTATGCGTTTTATTTAAAATATTACATTTAAAACTTTTCTCCTGATCTTCAATGTAGATAATTGTTTTTGGCTGTTTTTTTTAGCAATTTTAGTATATTTCATATAAAAATGTAAGAAATATGAAGTAACGTCCCCTTTTTCAAATGTTTTTGTTTCTAAGTTTCTAAAGAGAAGATTTTGCAAATTTAAATTCATTTAATGTTGATACCGAGGTAGTATCAAAAATACAACAGTAATCCAACATTCAAAGAATAAATATTTACAGAAATTTATAATTTTATTTAAAATCCGTCTTATTTCCTTCTTCCATGGTCAAATGGTTAAAGTAGATAACATTTTCAGCAAGTTATTCTTAAGACTAATTTAAGGAGCGAAATATATTTATTAACACTTCATTCGATTTTAGGAGTAAAGTAAAATCTGCTTATAAACCAAATTCCTTAATTAGTATTTTCAAAAACAATTTCTAATTGTGAATTATTATTTTTATTTTTGTTTAATAGTAATTTTTGCATTCAATATTGTTTAGCTATTTTTGTATCTCTTTTTAGCCATTGTCTAAGCACTTTATTTTGAATATTTTCCGAAATTTTCGGTTGTAGTTTCTGTCATACGACGTAACAATATTCCAGAATCGGCCTGACTAAGTAAAAAGTTACCTTGTTAATACAAAATCATTAAATTCTTTGCAAAATTTGATACAAAATAACCAACGGTCCTTGCTAATCCAAATGTACAATGAAAAAAACAGCGTTGGATCAAAAATAACTTCAATAGACAGTGTCCTAAAGCAAGCGCGGATCCCACGGACTTGTCGAGCACTGGTATTATCATTCCAACTGAATTTCCATTATTTTTTTTAAAGCACAAACACAAACCGCAAAGCCAATTTGGCTTGTCTGCCGAAACACCCAGGGTCTAGGTAGGAATCGAACCTGCGACCCACAGACTAATAGTATAGTACACTAACTACTAGTCTATAGGGCTCCCCTCCCTTCGAACGGAAAGTTGGATCCGCTGGAAAAGTGTATGCGCTTGTAATTTTTGAGATGTACATAAATTTAGCACGTGATGAAAAATAATGCGTGCTGGATCACATTTATCCTCCGAGTTTGCTTGAACAATATAACGTCAGGATTGTTTGGCTTCCAGGATATAAAGAGTAGGCTCGCCTTTAGATGTAGGAAACTCCAAAAAGAATATCGATATTGCCTTGGTTGATCTGTCAAATGTTATTAAAAACATTGAGATGATTTGCAATTATCACTTATACGATATGCAAGACCCTCTGGTCATCACTAAGAAGAGATACAAATAAATTCGCTTACACTCTGGGTTGGAATCATGATGTAACGTAAATCTTCCCTGGGATTGTCAGTGCAGGAGCCGCTTCCTCTGTGACTGCCTGTCTAAACAATCGATTCCTTTGCGACCGGGATTGGCTAAGGGATGCATCGTTTGGGCTTTGTAAAAAGTTCTGCTTGGTTCTCAAGGGCTCTGAGACCAAGTAGTTTATTTTTTCATTGGAAAATTATTTGTTTATGATGGGCTTTTCTTTCAGTGTATATCTTACGTACTGACAATAAAATGTTAACATGCATTTCTTAGAGTATATTTACTTTAGTGTTTTTTAGCTTTCTAGTTAAAATTTAATTTTTGGAGATATTTTACGACTTATAAATTATAACTCCTTTTGTGCTGAGGCAAAAAAACAACGTCTTTTGAATTTATTTTTAACGAAGAAAAAAGAAAACAAACAAGAAATATAATACAAATACGTAATTTGATAAATGTAAGGATTTAATTAAATACATTTATATGTTCAAATATGTACATGTGAGAAAAAACTTAACATGTTTGCGTGTTTGTAACACAAAACAAGAAAAACAAGCATTATATTTTGATTTCAACCATGTCGAAATATTGATAGCCAGACAGTCAGTCATTTGGTATGCCAACCATGTATGTCGTTCCTTCATTCTGTTTATATGTTTGTATTTTTCCTCGTTGACTTTGGCAACATTTTAGAGACCAGAAACGGCTTGTCACTGCTGGTTGTGGCATAAATTTAGGGCTGTTCCATTAAAACTGTGACAGGCGAAATGAAATTTATGACCATGTGTTTCTTGTGACATGATGGCAACTACATATGTACATATGCATGTACAAATATGTATATGTATATAATATTTCCACACATAAGTATGTGTGGATATATATTATACTTTGTTATGTATGTACGTATAGTTGGTGTCATTAATATTCGGTTTTCACATTCATATAAAAGAAAATGCCTGTAAAATAATTATAATATATAATATATAATAATTTTCAGACTCAAAAATAGTTTTCATTGCTTTGTTTATTAATGTAACGCAAATATAAATTATAAACATACTTTATAAGCTTCTGCCCACAACAAGATATGGTGAATGACTTTTGTATTCGCAAAACGCTTATAATTATTTTAAACTGCTAACACTTTCCTCCAGCATGGAAAACTTGGTGGACGCAAGCGGTCGGAGCTTACACAGAATATCTGTGAAACCAGAATTTTGTTACAACCTTGCAGACTATAGTGATTCCGAATATATATATAAAATAGTTTCAAGTACGTCAATATACGTACACATTTACATGATCTCCTAATTGCTGCCAACTTTTAAAAATATGATTGTTTTTCAATTTCTTGGTGATATTATGTATTTTTTCTGAACTCATATTTGTGTTATATTAGCAGACAAAACTGTTAAACAAATTTTTTATATAATTATATAATGTTTTCGCTGCTGAATATGAAAATGTTTATAATATTGAGTGAATATTGGACACATTTCTAAGTACATATATTTTTCTTACAGCATATATTTATGAATATCTATGAATATAGAATTTATCTACCTACACACACACACATACGAGTACAAATTAGTCATTACAAATATTTTATAATTCAAATTGATATTTTATTGTAATTACATATATTAAAACTTGTGTTTTTATAGGTTTATATTGTGAAAACTTAAGTATCCAACGTAATCGAAATATTAATTTTTTTATGTAATTATTAAATTTATTATTCGAGAGATTGAGGATTTTTTATGTTGTTATTTTATTAAATTTCCTGTTGTGCTGTTGGCTGAAGTAGTTAGCGCGTTGACTACAAAGAAAATAATGTCTAAGAACATGGGTTCGAGCCCAGCTTCAGACAAGTCATAACCTCCAGCATTTTTCAGATGCGCATTAGTATGTCATTGTATTTGTTGTTGTCGGAGTGTTTAAGTGATGAAGGCATAGTTTACTGGTCACTGAACAGTTCTGGCAGCAATTGATACTGGTGTATGCTAGCGGACATCACAGCGCCCTACTTCGTCGGTTTGCTACAAAATCGCCGGCGAAGTAAAATAATCAATAAAATGGCTACACAGCTTAAGTCCGAGCTTAGACAGGCGAACATTTAGAAGGAAAACTTCTGGAATTCTCTTTTGTTGTTTCTTTCGTGTTCAAACAGACGAACATGTTTTCGGCAACATTCCATTTTATTTGCAAAATGCAAAGTAAATGTCCACAAAGAAAAAACAAAGCGTATCGCCAAGTACCGAACCACAAAATTGATGTTCTCTTCCCCACCCGTAATATGCTCTTAAACTAAATGTTTCCCTTCCAAACGTTTCCCTGTCTAAACGCATTCTAACACATTTAATGTGCCTACTTGACATCATCAGTTGCGCATCAACACTGATCTAAAAATTAACACAATATCAGAGTTGTAAACCTTAAGCTTTCTCACTTTCACCATCTGTCCTCTCTCACTATCCCTCTCCCAAAGAAGGTAACACACACACTGGTTGGTAGGCATCCTAATTGCCTGAGTGTTACTTCTCTTTAAAAAAATCTAAAATACATTCTGCATCTAAAAAAAAGCTTTTTCACGTCAGGATAAAAAATACCTGTTGACACATCTAATTTTTGCGACCATCTTTGTAATGTTCTCACCGAGAGAAGGGGAAATGGTTTTTCCTTAATACTCTGTAAGCCTTGGCAGTTGATGAATATAAAGTTTTGGATTGGGTAATTTCTGCTTCTGTAAAATTTTGTCTTTTGTAGCCGCTCTTAAGTTTTTTTATTTGACCTTCAGAATACAAACGTCGCAATGCTTTCTCAAGATTTACGTTTGTAAAACTTAACTTTTGAACTAGACGGGACAAATTTTTTATTGTGATGTCAGTTTGAATTTTCGAAATTTTTAGCATACCATTCTCCTACCGAAGTGCATTTATAAAAATGATTTAAATAACGATTTGCTAGTTTCTTACAAATTTACATATGTACATATTCATTTCGAAACTTTTAAGTATGTTTGAAGCCCATCTTCTTTGATGTTAGTCGTCATTGAATTTCTAGTCGCATTTTTCTTCAAATTCATTTAAAATTTCAACCTCAGTTGGAACTATAGTTTAATTTAGAATTTCATTTTCAGTAACAATTTTCATTTCAATAGCACTCGTGTCTATGGACGGAACTGCACCGGGTTTTTGTTTCGGAGGGCGCTAATTTTTCTTTCTTTTTGGAGCTTTTTTTATAATTTTAATTATTTTGTTATTATGCACACATATTTTAATTAAAACACGTGAAATACCTAGTCTATAAAGTTTTTTTTAATATTTTTTATTTAAAAAATCTCTGAGTAAAATAATTAAAGGGTTGCCAACTATCACAATTGGTGAAGTATCATCATAAACAAATCATAAAGTTAACAATTAAAGAAACTTGCAACGAAGGCCAGCGGTTGAGAAAATTACATACATAAATGGCAGAAATAAGATTTACAACGAGGAAAACAGATTTTGATAATTTCTCTATATATTTCAATTAAATTTATTACTTATGGGACGTTAACCCCGCAATAATTAAAAAACGAAAAAGTTAAAGCATTCTATTTTCAATAACATATGTAGTATATAAAGAAACAATAGGAGTTCATACATTCGTACATACAAACATATTTCTACAATTGATTTTCCCTGTGACTCAAGCTTCATTGTTTTGGAATGTTTTTAGATATGGAACAAGCCTTTGGTAGAGTATAGCACAATGGATTTTTATATAAATTGTAAGCGTTAATAAAATAGACTCAATTTTTGGTAACATTATCGTGAGAATTTCACAAAGCCCCTACCATTCACACAGCAGATATCCCAATGATGTCATTGTAAATAGTAAAAAAAACTTTAGTTAACTTAATATGTTACGGCTGTAACAAACTTGTTGAATTGGGAGGTTTGCTTCAAAACTAAGTAAATTGTGTAGGCTTTAACAAATTACTAACAACGTTTATTTCTATCAAAAAGAACAATAAGACATTAATATAAATTAATTCCACTTAATCAATATACATACATACTGCAGTTTTGCACCTTCTTCATCAACGATAAGTTCACATTTAATATTCTCGTGTAATGGCGGGTTTTTAATTTAATTAAAAATGACAAGCAAATATGAAGATAAGAGAAAGTGCAATAATGCGGTTTACAAAACAAAACGTCAAACGTATATCATTCACAATTATAATTAGGTACATAGTTTTTCATGTAGGACACATTAGGGTCTTTTGTAACAGCTAGTATTAATTCATTCATTCATTCATTCATTAATTTTATTACCAGCTACCAAGAAAACTTTATTTCAATTATCAATCTTCTTTCTTTTAAAGTTAAAACCAGAATGGCGCTTAAAACACATGACTTGTTTTTTATATATCTATTCGTCCCAGCGTTTCCAGAAGCTCAATTAATATACTTATATTTCCAACAGCTAATAATAGACAAGATATCCACTGCTACTTATGCAGTTTCTAATGAGTCACCAACTAATCATAGCCTCTGACTTCAAAACCAATGAAATTTTATTTAAAATGGACTACAAAAATTAAACATCAAAATAAATACAGGAAAATCTATTCATACAACGTTTACTTTAAAAAAAAATATTACTGCTCCTTAATTAATTCATTGGAACTTCTTTACCACAATATGATAAAATATACTATTTGCGCCTCCATCTTGATAAACATGGAAAAGACTAAAAAACGTGACCACTTAAATATTAAAACAAGAAAAAGGTCCTGTTTTGATTTATAAAGCAATCTTCAAATCGGTATGGACATATGACATTCAGCTTTAAAACACAACTAGAAATTCTAACATTGAAATTTTAAAAACATATCAGTAATGCACCTTGGCTTGACAACAACAAAGGATCTTAAATTAAAAAAGTTAAAGAAGAAATCGCTAGCTTCAATGAAAGATACTTTAGCAGACTTAGCAATCAATCAATCATAAATTGAATTTCTTTTTGAGCTTATTCGAACTTAATATATCGCCAGCTTATTATATTATGCCGCACAAGACCATTAAAACAAATTTAGTTAGTTTATGGTTTCTGAGAAATGAAGTATTAATTTGGTTCCATATCAGGAATTTTAAGATTTCGAAGAAAGAAAAGAATAGTAACGCTGGTTAAATATAATTAAGTACTATATCTATTTATTTAGTTATTAGTATAATATAAATTATATTATTTCATGTTTTTCAAACCATATATGGGAAGCAGTTCTAAAAATACAACAAAAATTCTATCGGCTATATTTCGGGAAAACTCCATGTACACTTTATTGTTTTTCACCAATCAGACTTTTTGGTATATGCGCCAAACCAATTTTTAACTAACGATAGGAGAAAGTATACTATGGAACGCTAGTCATATTTGTTGTATATAACTATGGGGAAATAAAATTGGTGTAAATTAATGAACTTCAAGTCTTGATATAATCTTTAATAAAGTTACATCGTTTTAACTTAATCAACTCGAACCTCAAACTCATGTTTATTACAATTTGTAAAGAACTTTGTAAAGAGTTTTGATAAAGCAGCCAACAATTGTTGAACTGATGTGCAATTTTTTTAAATTTTCTTCTATAAAAATTGCAACGACCTTGAAACTAAAGGTTAGAATACACAGATTTTTTACCAATATCTTTGCGATCGTTCTCAATTTGTAGCGTCAGGTAATACAAATTTTTTTTTAATATAAATAATTTATTATTTTGTTGTGAATTTGAATCTTCCCCACTTTTATTTGTATTTTTTAGTCACTAATTAGAAATGTTATATATCAAACGCTTGTAAAAAAATATTATTCACGAGATTTAATTGTATACCAATTCAAATGTAAGGCAAAGTGTACCTTTGCTTTACTTTTTATCGAAAAAATGATGGTGATTTGATGGTTCTTGACTTCTTCACAGATGTCAGCGAAAAATTTGAAGACGACATGAATGAGTGAATAAATGAAAAGAAACCTTATACAACCACTTTATAGATACAAATAAAAAATTTATGGCTTAAATCATAAATTTGAAATACAACAAACCACTAAAACAACAACAATAACAGCAACAAAACAACAAACTGTTTAAATTGCTTACAACAACTACTGTTTAGCGTTTTCGCACTGTAATAAATAAAACAACAAAAGGAAGCACAAAGAAATTGACAGTAAAACAAGCAAAAAAAATTTAAAAAAAAATATGTTAAATGTTTTAAGCATTTATTACCAAATAATTGTAAAACTATGTATGCATGTATAATGAGGCCACATAAATGTGTAGATTCCAAAAACAATTTAAAGGCCACACACGCACAGAGAGCAAAATTATTCCATACAAGTACGTTTTCTTTAAGAATTAAATTAGGTTATGTTGTCAGTGCTTATTTAACTGATCCACTACTGACCTAATTGGTTCCTTGGTTTACCTGAAGAGTAGGTTGCGAAGTAAAAAGATGTCCTACATACACCTACCCACTTGTTTCTGTGGTAAAGCAAACATTGCTAATCTCGGATAAACGAGATCCCCCTTTTCATATCGCACTCCCATATAGTCCTGAGTCTGCTGACTGCCCGTAAAGTCTGCATTTTCACAGAGAGAGCTGGGCGATGACAGAAAAAGTGTTCTACATTATCTACTTCTTCCGCATACTGACAATTCCTACAGAAGTTATTGTACAGTAAATAAATGCACATAAAAACTAGTGCCCTGTCAATACCGCCACTAGTGCTCGTAATTGCAATAGAGATAACCCCTTCATAGTTGCATATTCCAAGCCAAGTTAACCTCAATAACGAGCCGGTAAGCTCGTTGGACCATTTAGTCTGTGCGGCTTAAATATGTTCTACTGAATAAATAATTTACAGCTATTCAATGAGACTCCAACCATTTGATCCGTATCCCGGCACATTATTGGGCCTTGGAACCCAGAGTTAGCTTCAGGATTGAATGTCTTGAAATTTCGTTGAGAGACGCCCGACATTCATGTACCAATCTGGAAACTGTGAGGGTAAAGAAAAACTTTATATGTACCATACAATTTTTAAGATTTCTATTTAGCAACCCAATGGAAGTGAGGGACATTTCATTTATTTTGGGAGGGAAATACACATCTCGTATAACTGTTCATGGGATCCGCGCCTGATGTTGTAAGCACCTGATAGAAATTTAACCGTATAAATTTTGGATATGCTCTTCATATGTCCTATAGTATTCAGTTTTCCGACCATTTTTGGGCCGGTATATCTGCCTGTAAGACGTTGCACTGATCGCGAAGTTTAATCCTTATTCTCTCTTGATACTGATGGTCAATGTTTGTAGGGTAGAAGACCCATTATTTTAACATGTCCTCTGTTTACGTTTTGTCAATGCACCAGTTGTCTCTGGTGTGATCGTAGAATTCATGGCGATTCGATTGATCATACGATCAGATGGCACCCAGTGAGTGCATCATGTTGAATAGTGATTTTCGTGGATTGATGCGAGGTGCACCTATGATCATCAAAGCATCTACAGATTAACACTGAGTCCACTTTCATTGCTCTACCTATTGACGACTCTACGTGAATCCTGCAGACCTTATGAGATGGTTTCCCTGTTTTCGGGATAAAAACAACCCAATACATGGTCTGTGATATTGGAATATAGGGACCACCTAAGACATGCCTTTCCTTGTTGTGCTGTAAATCGGCTTCTCAAAACTATTCATTAACCCTTTATTCCATATTTAAGGGAATTTCTGCTATGTGACTCATTGTCATATCGGTCGTGCATTAAGGGAAGGTTTCCTTGGAAGTGTGACCCTGTGAGTATTTCAATTACACCTTATAGTAAATTTACCTCATGGTGCCCTAACGAAACTTGGGATCGTGGGGCAGTAGAAAGGATTTTTCAAAAATCGAGAAGTCTTAGCGCTGCTAAAGAAAGATCTGCAGAACTCTCAACTGGCCGATCGTAAATAGTCGATGGCAGCGGATGTAAAGGTGATTTTTTCCTCCCAGTTAGTCTACATACTGTTTTATCTACATTGGAACAACGATGAACACCGATAAAAAAAGTTTGTTGTATAACCGAATATAGGGCGAATACCGGTATCACCAGGTATTTCTCAATAACTTGTCACTAAAATTATATCGAAAAAAGAAAAACATGTGGAGATGTTGGTAATTGGGGAAGCTTTGGAGTAACTTAATTCATAATCCGTATCGTACATTTTGGCATTTAAAGAGGATCATCATCGTATTGTTAACGAGACAAAGGGATATACAGGAACACTTTAGGGCCGATATACTTCTTTTTCTTCTTATATTTGACACCCAGTAGGCGCAAGTTGCTCGAGACCTACATGCCATTGAATCATTAACAATCTAATACACAATGATGTTCTAATGCAATTATCTTCAAATCATCATCCAGATATTGTAAATGGACAAAGATCGATCTTGTCCCTAAAGAAAAAAGTGAGAATGATATATCAAATTGTTTCTTTGTTTCCGTTTTTACTATTTTTTTTACAAATACAAATTAGAAACTATAATGTTTTTATTTTCACACCCTTTTATTATATCACAATTAAAATTAAAGTAAAAATTTAAACACATCTCTTCGATATTTTTATTTATATTTGAGGCAAGTAGTTTATGTGAAAAATACAGCAAGAAATAATTTACAATCGAACAACCCCATATGGTTGCATGTACTACAAGGAGTGAGATTAAATGTAACCCCCATTATGATATCCATGTTGTTGTTATGCATTTTATTGCTTTTGCTTACAGTTTTATGGTTAAATTCGTTTATAATTTAGTCTTGCCTCTTTCTTCTCCTTCGGCTTTAGGACAAAGTTCCATTAATATATTAAATTTTTTATTTTTCTATTTTTTTTAATAAGACAGCTAAAATTTACGATCTTAATTTTGTTGTTGTTCTATATAAGTATTTCCAAGCCCTGAAATGCCAACATCGTTGATTAAACGAAGGAAGTCCTGCCGCCATTTTGTTACTGTAACTTTCTTGTTTCCACAATCAAACACACTGTTCACATCAAACAAACACATACAGACATATAAATGCGGAGAGATTTATTGCGTATCCGTATTGTTTGGATAAGCTTCCTGGCTTACGGTTTCCTGCCGTTTTTCAAGCACTAAACCCCATTTTCATGTTTTTCAATTTCATTTATGGAAGTTGAATCTCTAATGCAAGAAATAAACGATAAACGGAACAAAACAAGGGAAGAAAAAAAACGCAAATAAAGAAACATTTTGATTATTGAAGAGACGATAACTTTCGCTTTAACTGGCAGCAGGGCGAATTTTGCTTTTGTTGGCTTAAAACATTTATTAAGACAGAAATGGGTCACATGCAGTGCCAAAATCAAATAATCTTTAAAGCTCTAAAATAATTTAATGGGCTTCAGCCAGTGCAACTGCGGAAGCTGACTGATGGAATGGAGGGAAGAAATCGAGAAGCAAACCGACGTCTGAGCTTATAACTGTGTGAACTCCAGTTGAAAAAAGGTCTTGCAAAGATTATTCTTAGTAACTGCAAGAACGTTAGCCTGGGTCGAAATAGATCCCAACTTATCGATCGTAATAGCGATGATCCCGGGAAAGTTTTCGTTCAGATTGGTATCAGAAAGATACTGCGATGGTGGCTCAGAGATGCTGCAGATAGCTACATATTGAATTACTTCTTCCCTTTCTGTTATTCTTCTTGTTCAGTTATTATTTTGCAATTTGGCTTTGATTTTTTTTTTTAATTTATTGTTAATTTTTATTAATATATTCTTTTGTATGAACTTTTTTAATATAACCAAAAATCTCCCACCAGATTTTTTATATCATATTGAACCTAGACCAATCAAAATACTCAATCTTTCAATTCAAAAAACACGTTTAATAATTTTGGCCAGCTTTTTCACTCAAATACTCCTCTGTGCGTAGTCCAGATGGCATTTCAAAATTAACTACTTTAAAGTATATACATGTAAATATATAGACTGCACTCGCAATAACATGAACTAATTAAAGCTGGCGATGTTCCTATTTATAAATTGTTCATCTTTTGGAATTCCTGTATTAAGGAGCAAAAATAGTACGTACATGTTGTATTTTCAATAAATTTTTCTTTTATAAACATGTTAACTTGTTTATTAATAATAACATCTTGATAGAAACTACTCGTATGCCAGCTAGAGAACCATATGAAGCTGAAAAAATTGTATGAATTTATTATCATACTGTGAGACGTAAATATTATAGAGAAAAGTTTATTTAATATATTTAAAAAAAATATCAGCAGATATGTTCGTTACTTTCAGCTAATTCTTTAGCTAGCAATTTACAAAAACTATCAATTTGAGAAATTATTTTTGGATAAATTCATTATTTTATTAAGAGAGTACTTTTTATTTGAAACAATTTATTCATCAGACTAGCAGAACGAATCAGTATTGATTTCGAGGTCGCTACACCGTCTCATCAGTGAACGAAGGCACCCGTCATAAACCATCATGTTTACATTGTCACAGGTGGTTGAATACTAAGAAAGTCAACTACAAGACAAAAATAAAGTAAACAAAAATGAAAAACTTCTGGATCTCATAGCCAATGGCTTTAGAAAAAGCGAGAGAGTATCGAATATTTGGAATAATTAAAAATAAGAGATGGAATTTCGTACTAACCGAAATTGATTTAACTTGTAAGAAATGAATAAGTTGCACTTTTCGTATTCTAATTCGTTAAATAATACGGTTAAATATTTGATATTCCTAGTCACTAGTATCCACCGTCAAAAGTGATAAAATCGAACAAAGAACGCTGATGAGATGGTGTAGCGACCTCGAAATCAGTACTGATCTGTTCTCCTAGTCTGTTGAATAAATTGTTTCAAATAAAAAGTACTGTCTTAATAAAATAATGAATTTATCCAAAAATAATTTCTTAAATTAAGAAGATATGGGTAAAGTCAGATTTGAAATCAAGCCATAAAAATTTCATTTCAATATATACCTTAAAACAGTTCAACAATTACTTATAAATAATAATTATAAAAAACTTTCAAGCTAGTTTTTTTTACTAATTCAGACAAAAAGTTTGTTTGAAAAAGTACAAGGAATTCGCAAGTTATTTTGTCTGATTCAGTTATTTTTTTTGTATTTATAAATACTTTCAACTAATTGTTTTTCAAATTAAGATAAGTGAACATTTTTATTTGTTTTGATTAAAACATTTTATTAATTTTTTTTTTTCAATGAAATTGTTGTGAAATTTACAAACTTCTCTATAGACCCGGCCGGATTTAGTAGAATTATTTACAAGTTCATTGAAAATTTTTACTGCAAATTAAATTAAATTTTTTCTGTGCATATATATATGTACAGTGAATTCTTTGTAATTCGAACTACTGGGTATAATGAACCTTTTACATTAGTTACTCTAAACAATAAAAAACACAAACCTCACAGTTTTTTACAAAAATCAATCAAAGCAAACCAAGTTTTTATAATACCGTCACTTTCCTTGTGTGTATATGACATTATTTTCTTATTTTAATAACTATTGAGTTAGTGTCATGATTATTACAGTATCAATACATACAATCATGATTTGGAGGAGTCACCAAAACAAGAATTTATTCCAGCTACTGAAGCCTTTAAAATTTTTGAAAAGGCAATTTTGAATGGGCTGGAAACAATTCTAATGATTTTGAAAACATTTCAGTTTTACATAAGTTGCGTGACTTAGCAGTGCAGAAAGTAAAAAATTCCTGTACAAAGCAAAAAAGTTTGAAAGATTTTTTTTGTTTTATATTATATATTAGTGATGTTATATATTTAAATGTTTTTTACCTATGCACTGATTTTTTTTACTTTTTTTAACATTAAATAAAATTTGTTAGTTTTTCTTAAACTCTTTACAATGAGCTTCTCGATAAAGTGAAAATGTCTGAGCGTTAATTATTTCACTATATGCTGAGTTCACTGTTTTACGAAAAATGTCTAATAAAAGAAAGTTATTTTCCAAATGCGAAATAATTTCGTGATCTCCTGTTTTGTACATATTAAAATTTATTTTAAAATATTTTTTAAGATTGATCTCAAAAATATAAAAAATAAGAAAATTTTCAATAAGAGAAATTACAATTATAATAAATTAATAGCTAAATAATGTTTGTAATATTTTTATATATTGAAAGGAATTGTTTGGGTCAAGTTCAAATCCGAGTTTACCCATTTCTTATTTATAATTTTTAAAAGTTTTGGATAAATTCATTATTTTTTACTAAGAGGGTACTAATTGGAACAATTTGCTATTCATCGGACTAGTAGAACGGGTCAAATCGGACAAAAAACGCTGATGAGATGCTGTAGCGACGACAAAATAAGTACTGATCCGTTCTGCTAGTATGATGAATAATTAATTGTTCCAAATAGTACTCTCTTAATAAAAAGTAATGAACTTATTAAAAAATTTCTAAAAATTAAAAATAAGATATGACTCGGATTTGCACTTGAGCCAAACAATTCCCTGCAATATATAAATTAGCAACTCTTAACTTCGGGTGCCCATTCCCTCAAATGCTTTAATGTTGTCAGTATGAATACTACGTTGGCCACCTCTGTTCGAATTATATAAATACGTGAATACATAGAAGACTAAGAGAAAAAACAGAATTGGTTAGAATTTAAGGTGGAGTTTCGAGGGTTGCTAGAAAACATTTATGCGTGTTTTGTTAGTACGCGAGTTCCTTTGACAAAAACACAGAAACTTTATGACTTTGGCAATCTGCAAAAGTTATAGTACGGCATCTTTGCAGCCATAAATACATACATATATGTAAATAGGAAATATTGTTTGTGCTTGCTTTAAGAGATCAAATTATTTCTTTCTAAATAAATATGAAAATCATAATAACTGATATGGATGTCTAAGTTAATGATAATTTAAATTGTTAGCTTGGTGCAAGTACATAGTTTGAATATTTAATTCAAACCAATATCTTTTAACTATTGTTTTTTAGAGAAAGAAACAAGATAGATATAATTATACTAGTAGAACGGACAGTACTATTTCGACGTTTGCTACATTATTATCATCAGGGTTCCTGTGTTCTACTAATTTATAAGATGGCTACCAGAATTTCAAAACTATCAACTATATAGCCAAATTATGTGGAGAACAAGACCACTGTATTCATATTATGTATATAAAAGCTCTCAAAAAACAAATGAGATTTACAAAATATAAATATAGTAGACTATAGAAAACGTACAACAACCAACATATAATCGAAACGAATCCTTTTGTTTTTCTTGTAAGCTGTTTGAAGTCCTGCTTATATAAGTTTCTTATAGACTAATATGTTTATATTGTGCAATTATCATTTCGACAATAAAGAACATTTTTGGAATTGTTTTTGATTATATATATATATATATATATCTGAAGGATATAGATTATTCTCCAATGAATATATCTTTGAATCAAAGATTTTGCTAAAATATTTTAAAACTTTAATTTTAAAATAGAATATTTACAAGTAACCACTGCAACAACTAAAAAGCTACAACATTTATTAAATTACTTAAAAACTAATATTTTTTATATTTAGATGTGAAATAAAATACTGATCTAATATATTCTTTAAAAATATCAATGTGATACTTGCGTGTACACTTTCGCTGCAAAATCATTACTAAATAACGGAAGGATAAAAACTAAACCATAATATAAAAAATATCACATATTATATCTGGCTCTGTTCACGTTCGCTCAATTCATTTAATATCATAAATTATTTCTTAAATTTCTCTTGAGTACATAAAATTTATAACGCAAACTCATCAATGGGAAGTTTTATGAAAGAGAAACACAAGAATAATATAAAATTGAAGATTAATTGGCCATTATTTTCAGTCATTAACTGAGTTATTAAATATGGTTAATTTTATTTATTGTTAGATAATTAAATTGGCAACAAAACAAGCATTCGCATACAAACATATTACATATACATAGGTGTATCTATGTATGTATGCACAATAGAACGACTCACTTTGTATGAAGATTTAAAACGTGTTCTTGTTCAATGTGATCACCGTTTGTGAGCTGAGCGGTATTTAAAGAATTGAATTTGTAGAGTTTGTTTTACTTTTTCACAAAAAAAAATTTAAAAAAAATTTTACATCCCTTGTAAGCTTCTTTTCAAAGACGTTCAGTATATAAAACTTAGTTTACAAGTTTTGTTGATAAGTATTTTTAAAAATTAAAAAAAATATATAAGTAAAAAAAATTTAATTTTGGCCCACATGACGCAAAAGAGTTTATTTATTTAAAAATAAGTTTTAGGATATAATTCAAAAGATTCAAAAGAACACCTGCACCGATTTTCATCAGTATCAGATACCAGATTTTCAGATCAGTTGAAGGTAAATTGAATTGGTATAATATTTTTGTTGGTACTCTTGGGCAAGTTTTATAAGCGTTTGGATGGGTTTTGAAATTTCCGCAATATTTCGCTATACTGTTTTGTATGTGTTACAATACAAAAATATGCAAAACAAAGTGCCTTGGATTTCTATAAAACAAACTGATCTTTGATTTGGAGTGATTAACTCTCATGTACATTGATTCGAATTTTGAAAAATTATTAAAACAATTGTATCTGGTTTCTGGCAATGTTGGAAATACTTTCGTACTTGCATTAATGATTATTGTTGGCAATTTATCAACATAAAACAAAATAAGCGAAAAACCAGAATAAAAGCATTAACCGACTAAAGTAAGAAAAATCAAACACCAACACCGCCATTATTCGATACATGTTTAGATACATATGTATGTACGTAAGTAAGTCAACCCATAATTCTAAAACTCTGTTATTATATTTTTTTATATTTATTATTGCGGTATGTAGCAAATTATCTATAAACATTTATTAACTACGTAGCGATATCAATATGATATTTATAACCACGAGCAACAAAACATTACGGCCATGTGCTAAAATATCTAAAATTATAAGTACATAAAAGTAACATAATAATATAAGAAATTCAAATAGTTTCTTGTATATTCTATCTTCGAGTTTTCCGGTTATGAGTACAATAAAATCTCATGATTATATATATATACCTTCAGATTTTAAAGTTTTATTCAATTAGGAGATTTATGGAAAATGGGTATTATTTCAATACACAGAAATGGTTATGTTATTTTTTATTTTTTTCAATTAACCCCTTTAATAAAAAAAATCGTTTGATTAAATATTTAATAAATTTTATTAAAGTTTTAATTGTTTTTAATTTGTGTGTGCACCAGCGTGTTTTCTGTTTCGATACACTTGTTGTAAATGCTTGATTAAAATTTTTTTATTGTTTTACTGTATATTATAGTTATTATAGGTCATTTATTGCAGTTATTATAGGTAATTATTGTTACTCGGCGTTAGCTAAAGGTAGGATTTTATCGGATAAATAAGCAGTTGTTCGTTATTAAAACTTTAATTTGACCTAAAAGTGAGAGATAAGTTGAAGCAAGCTCATTCCACTCATTTATTGTGAGGTTAAATCATTTGAAATTGTCATATTTTCTGGTCTTTGAAGGAAAAATACATCAAAATTAATTTATTAGAATTAGACTTAATTTATTAGAGTTCGTTTTTTCCGAAATGAATTTTATTGCCAAACATTGTAAAATAAATAAATACACAAATAAGAGTGCGTCGTTGCTACTACATTTTTTTATAAAGAAAAGTAACAACTTACCTACCAATCATGTTGATATGTTACCTTCTTTGGGAAGGGGATAGTGTAGAGAATAGAGATGGTGAAAGTGAAATAGATACATTTTTTTACAGGGAAGCTGTAATGATTAAAAATTTTTAAGGTCAGCTTATACAACACTTTTGCTTAAGGTAGCTTTAACTAAAGTCTACTCTACCACCAAGCAATAATGATGACCCATGAAATACAGCAAGTAAAAATCATATTTCATAAACTTTGAATTAATTATAATGCAAAATTTTTGTTCACTGAAGTTAAAATTAAATATATTTTATTTTAATTAATACAATTAATATTTAGCAAAAGGTTTTTTATTTGCTGTGGGTTGAGCTACTCTATATGTATATAAGCATGTCATTGGTGCTTATGCAAAACCATCAGTAGAGCTTCATCTACATATATTCTTGAAAAGTTTAAAACCATCAGTATGCCATATTCTTGAAAAGTTTCAAAGCTTAGCATAAGCACCAATGAAATGCAAGTATAAAAATCAAAGACGCAAAATTACTGCTAACATTATTATTGAATTGAAAAAATTTCATCAAATCAACGAATATTTAATTCAAATTTTTTTGTTTTTTACGTTCTTTGGTAACAGATGTTATTAAAAAATATTGTCGAAATTTCTTGATGTAGATGAAAAATATTTCTACCGACAATGTTTCAATTGTTCCAGAGCAACACAGTTTTTATAAAATAAACAGTTTGCTATGATCAAAAATGTTTAATAATTAACACGACCAGTTGTTTTTCCGAATCTATTAATTTTTATCGAATCTCGAGTACTTTTTCCAAGTTTCTGCAACTATTAGCGATTTTCAATTAATATTAGGGGATATTTTCAGTCTTGAAATTTTTAACAAAACTTCACGATTTTTTGTGATATAATTGTTTTTTACAATTCTAGGCATTTTTATAGTTTTAACGATTATTATCCAATAGTATATTTTAAAAATTTTCTAATGTGAGCTAGTGTTTGCAAATTTTCGTAACATCACCTTTTTTTTCCTTTTTAATCCATTTCGGCAAGCATTTTCGTAATTCTACGATTTTCAGAGTTCTTAGTATTTTTCAGAGTTTTAGCGGCTTTCATTATAGTTTAATTAAGGCTTCTTGTCAATATTTGCAATTTCTCGGGATGTTTCCCTTCAGGCGCAACTTTATTAAATTTGTTCTAATTTATACAGTTTTTGCAAACTTTGAGTATTTATTACGAATTTTTTAATAACAACATAAAAAAATTTATTTTCCAACAATAACAATTTATTAATCAACATTTTTTTTATATATTTCTAGATAGGTCTCCGTGATATCAAAAATTTTTTAATTGAAATTCAATTTTGTGTATGTAGTGTTTATACGCTCTTTCTATTTGAGAAAGTTATCAATAGTCGTTTTAAGAAAATTTCGAAAAGTTCAACAGTATCAAAAAATAAATACTGAAAACTTGACGGAACATATTGAAAAAAATTCCGATATGACTTTTACATCAAGAATCATAGTAAGAGTTCCTCATATATTTCAAAACTCCCTACGTTTTTATATTTTAAGACAACTTGACTTCCCACATTACACAGAAAATAATAAAACATAATTTCAGTTAACAAATTTGTGATATGATATCAATTAAAAATTGTTTAAGTTTGCAATAATAAACAAATTCGTAGTATAAATAAAATTTACATATTTAAATTAATTTAATATATTTTTAATCAAAGAAATTATTGTATCAACTAAAAGATTAATAGATACATATATTTTTCAGTTTCCAATTAAATGTTTAATTTTATTAATAACATATTTAACTGTAAAAATTTATATATTTTGATTAATTAGATAAATGAATCAATTAGGAAAATAACATTTTAATGAAAAAATATGAAACATTTTATTATGACAATAAAAATGAGTAATTATTTTCAATACAAATTATTATTAGCATCTCATCAGTAGACCTTTTAACTATGTATATCTTTCAATATAAAAATCATTACAAAATTGATTGATAATTACAATGTATAAACGGAAATATTTTGTATCGAAAACACCGTAAAGTAAATTCCAGGGAATTTCAACTTTGTAAGCAGATCATTTACGGTCTCTTTGCTAGAGTTATACGTTATATCTCAAGTAAGAGCAGATTTGTCAGTAGTAAGGTGTTTTCAACAAGATCTTTTTTTAATTGTGGCAACACCAACAACGTAATAGTTTTGACATATAGTTTTTTGACCTGACAACACCAACAACATAATAGTTTTGACATTTAGTTTTTTGCTGTATTCGTAGTAGATGCATTGGAAATTATTAAAATGAATTTAATTTTGCTTGAAAATCGCATTAAAATAATTAAAATCCACTATGAAAATGGTGGTTCTGTTAAAGTTACATTTCGTGAAATTGGTGATATTTGCAGACGAAGCCCATTTCCACTTGTCAGAGTACGTCAATAAGCAAAATTGCCTCATTTAGGATTCTGAAAATCCTAGAGCGATTATTGAGAAGCCTTTGCATGCTCAACGTGTCACTGTTTGCCATTTTGCCAAAAAGCGATTAAAAACTTTGATGAAAGAATTGACATCTGCCAGCATGGTAGTGGTGGACATTTGCAGATATCATTTTACATTCATAATTGTCGAACTTTTCTCTTCATACAATAAAAATTTTAATCACCTTCATCTAAATTTTTTTTTGATTTATTTTGTTTTAGAAGTTCTTGGTCATCTAAGAAAAATTTACTCAAGGTGCCTACACAAATAGTTTATTCATATACACAAGTACATACTTACATACATATTTAATATAACTTTTCACTCGTAATACAGATCCAGAATAATTAATAAAAATTCTATGTTACTACTTACATATAATAATAACACATTATTTATCTTTGAAAATATGGAAAAGCTCATGATTGTACTGTGGAATGGAAATTTTTATAAAATAAAATTGTGTTGTATCTTTGTTTTTTAGTTTTGTTTTATGTCTTTTTGGCCATTTTTACGCTTTTCGGAGCCAGTATGCATGCACTTTAAACAAATTTGTACCATTGAAAACTTGCCCTGACAATGGTGCATATGTACATATGTATGTATTTTTTGTTGAAATAAATGAGAAATACTTTTATTTATGTACATACATATGTATGCAATTTTTTCCTTAGAAGCTATAGCCAACATGATAGTCTAGCTACATATGTACGCTAATGCACAACTGCTTCTTAATTTTCGACACCAATTCCCTTAAAGCCCACAATTGTGCCTTTCCTTCTTTGCCTGTAACCAGTACTATGTATATGAACGTAACTGCATTCTTAAGTATGTATGTATACATATGTATGTATGTACATACTATGTATGTATGAGTACATCTATATGCATATGTATATATGTACATACATATGTACATAAATAAATAGTTAACTTATGCAGTACGCTGATTTGTAAATAATCACAATTTATTTGTTGCTCAAATATAAAATTTTTATTCAGATTTTATGTTAGTATTTTTCTTATAATTTACCGTTAATTTACACTTGTTTTTCCTGTATTTTTTATGTATTACTTTTCTTAGCTTTTGTAATTTTTGCATAAAAACAAAACGATTTTTTTTAATGAAAATAAATCCCTCTGAAACGCAAAAGAACACATGAGTAAAACGAATGCATTGTGACGAAATGGAGGTTGTAAAAGAGAAATAAAAAACCAACAGATTCGTACGAGTGTAAAAGAGATTTAAGAAATGAATAAATTTTTCTAATGTATTTTAAAACGCATACTCATGGTTTCATACCATAGATGGGTGTAGGCTATTGAGTTTCTTGGCAAATTCTAAAACATTTTCTTGTATGTGCATTGCACATACATACATATGTATTAAAGTAGATACAATGTTATTTTTTGTTGGCGAACATTTGCTTCACCATATTTGTGCGTTTTTTGTAGACGCTTTGATTGTTGATAAACTAAATAATTTTATCATAAAAATCTAGACTTTTATAAATTTGCTATGTAAATGCTCTAAAAGTGAACGAATTTAGTCTGCTTGGATATATAAATATTACTTATTTTAAGTTTAAAAGTTCACATTATTTATTAAACACTTCTGGCTTTATAAACAACAAGAAAAATTTTTTATAAGTGTTTAATAAGATTAATTTAACTATTATTCTGATCTGCCGTTTAATTGAAATTAATTAATGGTAATTTATGCCTTTTACCTTTGGAATATTATCTTAATTAATAACCAAATTGGAATAATTTTTTTTAAATTTTGTGCATGACGGGTTCTTCAAATTGGGGCAATGGTTTTTGTCAAAAATTAAGGTTTTTATATACAATATCTAATTTTGACTTAGCTGTACAATCAATTTTGAACGATTTTTTGTGTATATAAATCAAAAATGCTGTTACCTTAAATGTATGAATGCAAACAAAATAATGTATTTTAATGATGACAACTTGAGATTTGTGACTTGTTTGCGTTTTTTATATAATATATGACCACGTTGGATGTTTATGTGAAAAAGTGACCACCACATTTGTTTTTTTATATGAAAATATTTAAAAACTGCCAAGAGATAAGATAAATATGTAGGTGTACAAAATGCACTTAAACAAGGTTAAGCAAGAATTATTATAGAAAATATATATTATCGGGAAGTTCAGTAATAACAGAGATAACGTTGATTTTTTGTACGAAAACAATTTTAAAATACCAAGTCTTTTGGGCATTTATCTTAAGTACAGGTAATAAAGGACATTTATGGAATTTTAAAGAATAGTAACAGAAATTATTAATTTTGTGTTGTTTGATATTGCAATATACTGCTTTGAATTGATGGCTTGATTCTTGTCTCAAAAGTTTTCGGATCTTTTGGCATTTGTGCAATATTATCTCCAATGTCGAATACATGTAGCATATGTATAAAAACTTACCGATTGTTACGCTTAAATTTGTTATATTCATTATGCATATCTTTATATGTGTACATATGTATATGCATCGATACATGTATGCATACATAACTTTTTCAGTCTTTTATTATGGCCAAAAACTTTTTACAACTAAAAATGACAGTTTATTAAAGGATTAAAGCAGGGTAGAGGATACAATAAACAATTAAAAATTTATAACAATTTCATAGCGCTATTGAACATTAATAAATAATGGCTTTGCGATTTTATAAAGTAATAATGAATTAGACTGTATAAATAAAGAAGTTGTGCATACAATATAATTTTTGGTTCATATGTATTTCTTAAGTTAACGCATGCAAATTTTCGTTTTTTGAAATAACTAAATTGAAATTTAGCTGTGAAAATTCCGCGCACTGGTGATTGATGAAAACCACTAGTAAAAACCCTTAATTGCTTACTAAAATAAATAAAAACATTCTATGAATTTTCCTTGTAAAAATGATTTTATTATAACCACACAGAAGAAAAACCAAAATATACACACAACATGTTATTTGTAACAATAAAAATCTTTGTTTTAAACCTGTCATAATAAACCACTTTATTCAAAGCTCCTTGTAATCGTATTTATAATGCCGATATACATAACTATCGCTAACTCACTTTGACTACTCCCATACCTGATACAAATATTTTTCATGTGGATACCATACAAATATGTGTAAGTAAACAACAAAATGGTTACCAATGTGTGTGTATACTTACTTACTCCCAAACAGCATTTTCACACAAGTAACCCATCCTCTTTGAAATTTATGTGTAAGTGAGCTTAGAAGAAATTGAACACATGTGCATACAAATATATTTCAAAGCGGAGGACAACAAACACTGGACCCCCATGTTTGTATATGCGTCAATCCTCTGATTAATAAAATATTTTATATTTTTTACTGGTTCAATAACAGAGAGAAAAAAATAAAGAAAGAAAGAGCGAAAATTCTCATAGAGAGTATAAAAGGAAAAACAGGAACAAAACAATATGGTTGCTGAACTACATACATACGTACATACACACAGTCGTAATTGTACAAGAATAAGTATCCATGCATGTTATATGCATTCAATGGCGTCGAAAAAGGGTGCAATGTTCACCCTTCAATGTTGAAACGGTATATATGTACATAGATTGAACAGTTTTCTTATTGAAAAATATGATGAAATTTTAATAAAAGTTTAATATTATACATGCTCCCTATCCTTGAAAAATTTCGCAAGGCCAAAAATAAAAATTTTCCCTAAAATAATCTATTGAAAACAACAACAATAGAATAGAGGAGAAAATTCTTGTATGATAAGTGGTGCCATATATGAAGATTTCTTATACTTTGGAAATTTTTAAATGTTATCTATCAACCTTAAATTTATTTAATACAAGAGTCCATATACATATATATAGAATTACACAACTGAAGCAATTTCTTTTAAGGCTGAAATTTTTGATTACTCAAATGCTGGTAAGAAAATAAAGTTCTGATTTTGCTTTAGAACTGCCCCATCTCTCGGTCAATGTAAAATGCTGAAATAAAAGATCCAAATTAATCTTACTGGGACACTTAATTGTAATTTATTAATTAAAACGATTTTCAAAAATATCAGACTTTACATTTGTTGGTTTAGTTTATACAAACCCCTCTTCTATATTTATTAATATATATCGTAATTTAGGTTCGAGGTAAATTCATGCGAATCAAATCATTAGTAAAATAATTATTTGCTTTCTGTTTGTCTGTTTTTTCAAAATAACAAGCTTCATTAACTTGAAATTTTACTTAATTCGAAAAGTACTTTACATATTTCCAGAGAATAGCATGTATGCTCTACTTTAAGATCATTAACACATTGAAACACCAATGAAAAGGCCATATTCCACTCAGTAAAAGAAATCAGCTTGGCTACAAAATATCTTTCATCAATGGTTATGAAAGTCCTACTCCAACTGTGGTGAATGAATGTCGACACAATGATGCTTCCCCTTCCTTGCTTTAAGTTCCTTTTGAAATATTAAATAATAATGAAATAGTTATAATTACATCACAAATTCCAATATTTTTCTTGATCATCAGTGATTTTTTAACCCGTCTGTAATTTTTTAAATAATTTTCTGTTGACGCGCTAGAGTGTGCTCATTCTATTTAAAAGGTTATACTAATTCTTTAGAAGAGGCAAAAATTTTTTTCTTTATATGTCACATAATTTTTTATCATAACCCACGATAATTTTTCGTGGACCTTCTCCTAAATACTTTACTAGTGATCAGTTTTTAATTGTTTAAAAACAACTGATCAGTTTGCAATATAATTTTTTTTGCTTATTTAATATCTTCAATAATTTGAGATATCAAAGTTTGCAAAAAATACTTATCACATTCTTAGACGTCTTATTTAATATATCCAAGCCGTTAGAAATCGATTTAAAAAATTCTTTTTTAGAATAAATTTACAGATTTTTTGATTTTGCTTTGCACACTTTTCTTTGGCAAATGTTCAATTTCTTTTAAAGAAGTCAGTAGATGTTGGAAAATTAAACTACAATTTTATTTATTACTGTGATCAATGCTGCCATAAATCATTAACCAGAAATGATCATTTTGAAAAAATGGCTAAACAAAATTGAATGCAAAAACTATGAGTAATAAACGAAAACTAAAAGAAATCACATAATATTTTTTTATAATGAATTACACATTCCAAATAGGTTTTTGCAATTCCCAGAAAAATCTTGATAGCAGAGATATAAGTTAAACTGCTAACAAACATATGATCTATCCTAGCATTATAGCTCATTAGTTTAACATGACGATGTTATTGGAGGGAAGTGGTTGAAACTTTGTTTTTCAAATCACTACTTAAAAATGTCAATACTTGGCAGTCATTGAATGCACAACAAACAATAAAATTAAAAGATGCTTAAAATAAGAAATTATAAACATATTAAACTAATGTAGAATGATAGCTATCAGACTTTTCAGTACGTATATTTTGTTTCATAAATTTTACTTAATAGGATAAATTTGGATGAAATCATTCTTTACTTTATTCAACACTCGACATAAACTAATGGAATATATTTTTACTTGAAATTGACTGCGGCTGGGATGAATAGTTGCAAAGACTTCAAACCCTTTTTCATTAATTTTATAAGTATATTACAGAAACTTAATTATTTAGAGATACACAAATTTATTATACTGCATTTTATATTATTCAGTAAAATAGATTTGGCAGTTTGGTAGGTTGAAACTAAATTGACATAAAGGCGTAGCGGCAAATAGCATTAAAAATTTAGCGGCACATTCATGGAGATTGTAGCCCTTGCAACTACACCACTCAATTCTTTGATATTAAGGCAGCGGTGCAATTAAATAATGACGACATGTTTTCGCAAATGCCAAAAATCACACAAAATATGTGTTTGTTCAGCTAGAAAATGTGGGGACATTTCTACAGAAGAGGACACTTTTCTCGTGTTACATCACACTTTTGTGTGATAGTGTGGAAGTATGATATCTGTAAAATTTAAAAAATTCTGGGGGTAGCAAAAGCTTCTGAATGGTCTGTCTACGCCATTGAACAATTGGTTTGGTGTCGATGCGCTCTCGCACCACCACCATCACCATCAGCAGCGAAAGAATTCATATACCCACATGTATTTATATACCAAAATACATATATACTCACTTATACACAATTTCCAAATTTTCTTTATACAGCATGTACATTCAAATATACAATTTATTCCGATCGGGTGTTTGTTAAATAAGAAAATCATACGAAAAGAAGAAAAATAAATAAATTGTGTGCGTGTATGCATGTGTGTGTGTGTATTCGTTTGGATTGTATAGTTTTTATTCCAACCTCAATGAGTTTTACAACAAATTTTTATAGCATTTGGTCGTAAACTTCTTGTTGGCTTAGAGTGCGGCGACGGTGCGCTACTCCGTGTGAATTTTAACATAACAAACTCAGTATACAGTACAAATAAATAATATGTATAACGACACCAGAAAATAGCACAACAACAATTAAATTGTAATAATAACAACAACAAAACTAAGCAAACAATAACAGTAAATTACAAGAATTACAATAATAGTTTTAGTGCAAAGTAAAAAATAAATAAACATTCAATCAAACACACAACAAACAGCTCAAAGCCGTCATCGCCCAGCTTCAGATCCAATATACATTCAGCCAGCAGTCACAATTCAGCAATCATTGTTGAATGCCCCCTTCAAAAACCCCAAAGATACAGAAAACTAATAAAAGAGCTGAAAAAATCAACTAAAATGCAAGAATAAATAAATAAATGCAATTTATTGTAATGGTGCCGGTTAAAGCAATAACAATAAAATTAATTGAATATTGATATCAAATCTAAATGTTTTTGTTTAATATTAACAAAATGACAAGAATCAAGAATAAATAAATGAATGTGCATAATAAAATAATGTTTGATTATCTAAATTATAATTATCAAACACACAATTTAAATACTTTTAAAATAAATATTGTATGAAAAAATTTAATCCAAAAAAAGTATGTTTGTGACAAACAAAATATTGTGAATTCAAAATTATTGCTAAAAGAAAACAGCATGAATATTACAAATCGTGCAATAAAATCACAAATAGGGAAAAATTTGTAACGACTAAACATAAACCGGAAACCGTCTGAATTGAAAAAAACCAACTGTGAGTAATTTTTTTTTCTTTTTTTTTTTCTTTTTATATGCAAATGGAAAACTATTTCATTTAAGGAGGTGAGTTAAAATCGAATGTCTCAATTTTCATGTGACAGCAAATACGAAGAAGCAAAGAAGTATGAACAGAACATATATAATAAAAATAAGAAAAGAATCATAAAATTATAGATTTCTGCAAGCATTTAACGTAACGTGATGTATCAAGGGAATAATTTCAAACTTTCAAACGTAAAAAAATATTCGAATATATAAAACTTTGTTTGCCTTGGAGTGAGAGATTCTTTCTATTCAGTTTTGAAAATGATGCTCGAAATTTCGAACATACTACTGATTAAACATGCTTTTGAAGCGGCAATATTAGAACAAATTTGAAAAAAAGAACAGCTCTTTTAGGATAAAAGCATTCTCACAGGAATACTAGTTTAGTTTAACACTAAATCTTAAGTATGCAGTATATCGCAGAATTCACTTAAACGACGATGGTCATGAATCGCTTGAAAATGTGTAACTACTTTGCCAGACCTTCAAGTATGAAATACTAAGGTTTTTACACTAGACCTAAGAACCTCTGAGTGAACGCACCACAAATATTTTTGTTCTTCAGTTATTCCAAAAAAAAAAACAAATAAATTGTATATAATTTTTTATCCAACTTTATTTATTTAAAGACTTACTCTTAGGATAAGCGAAATAAGACTGACTTTATAATATTTCTTTATTATAAATTATAACTTGCTTTCTTATTTCACATGTCATCAGTTTTTAAAATAATCCTATCACAACTTACAAAAAGTGCGATTAATTTAGAAATTAATAAATAGCATGTTGAACATGATTATTTCGAAATAATAAGTTCCTTTTTCAAATTACAGTTTTAAATGTAAATTATGAACATTAACCAAAAAATAATAATCACTTTGGATTAAAAACTACTAAACAACCAATTTGTTCGAAAAATAATCACTTTAAATAAAAACAATTAGCTACTTGCTTGAGCCTTGCAATGTTTGCTGTCACATAACTAGTTAAAATTGATCAAATAAATCAAAAAACTCAACTAGTTGACAAAAAACAAAAATACTTAAGTATTAATTAAACCATAAAAGTTTGTCTTAAGTAAAACAAAAATTAGAAAGAAAAACGGTACATGAGATAAAAACCAACGTGTAACAATGGGTTAATTTAACGTTAATTAGTGATGGTAAAATTTGAATATTGATAGTGGTAAAACAGTGTTTACTGTAAAAACAATTAATAATACAAATAACTCTCGTATGCTTTTTCTAGATATTATTTGTATAAATACAAATTTGAAATCACATTCAACCGAGCCACCTAAACAGTGGCGGATACATGGAAACACACATGAACAATGATGATGGGAGTGTAGCGGCTCTCGAAAAACAACGTTGTTTCTGTTCTGCCGTGTAAGTTGAAATTAATTAGTGTTAAAAATTTTTCTTGTTCCTTTGGAATATTGTCTCATGTCCAATTCTTTCTGACTAAAACCGTTACGAACATTAGCCAAAAAATAATAATCACTTTGGATTAAAAACTACTAAACTTTAAAGTTCATTTGCCTATTTCTTTTAGAAATTTATCAATTTTGCCATTATAGGATTTATGTGTAACTTACCCATCGCAAGGCGGTAAAATGTAAAATGTCCATGGATGTTATGTTATGTTATGACGCTCCAAAATGTATCATAACGTCCCTGGACTGTTTGTCATTTTTCACTAATGGACTGGCATAAATTTCATGGTATGTAAACAGAAAATTTGTGCTTGGCGACGAATCCTTTCTTTGAAAACTACGGTACAGTTGGCTGAAGTAGTTAGCGCGTTGACTACAAGGTCCAAGTTTCAGTCCAGTCATAACATTCAGCATTTGACAGATGTGCGTTAATATGCCATTGTATATGTTTTTGTTGAACTGTTTAAGTCACGTAGTCATAGCACTGGTCAGTGAATAGTACCGGCAGCAATTGATCCTGGTGTATGCTAGTGTGCATCACAGTGCTCTCCTTCGTCGGTATTGTAGCAAAATCGTCGGCGAAGTAAAATATTTAATAAAATTATCTACACAGCTTTAACAAAAATAATACGCCTGCATGACACCAGGGGCGCTGCTACTCTTCTATACAAATTAACAAAACGCGCAACAGCAGAGTCATAAAAGAATTAATTAAGTTTTCTCACTTTCACCATCAGAACTTTCTACACTTTTCGAAAGAAGGTAACACACCAAAATTGTTTGTAGGCATTAATTGCCTGAGTTGCAATTAAAAAAAATGTAAATGGTAAACTCCTGCCGAAGGTCTGCTAGAATGTTATTACTCAGTGAAACCGCTATTTGACACAGTTAAGGGAAACCCAATTTTAATAAAATTGAGCAGTGACTTTTTTAATTGTTGATTAATTTATCCCGCAGCTTGGTTTACCATAATTTTATATAGTGTAAGTGTTTTTTTTCATAAGAATAAGAGCGTTTTATGTACATAGATATTTAATCTTTCAACTTTGAAGGTGATCCTTTTCCTGTTCGCAAGAAATTTCATTAATCCGAGGGCAGTTTGATAACTCCGTGAATTTCTACATTTCCAAAGCACCAACTTCAAACGCAACAATGGTCCCGTTACCTGTTATCTATTACTGGACAACTGTCGAATTCTATGGAAGCTGCAACTATTATTTTTCTTTTGACAACGATTGAAAGTACACAACCTCGTTAGTTTAACGAAGATGAAAATAATGAATTTTATGAGCAGATTAAACATTATTTTTTAAATAAAAAACCATCACCGAAACGAAAGAAAGACTTGATAAATATTATGGGTATTCTGCACCACCAAAATATATGATTAAAAAGTGGTTTACTGAGTTTCGTTGTGGTTGCACCAGCACAAATGATGTCAAACATATAGGTCGCACCCAAAAGATCCTCGCGCCAGAAAGCCGATAAAATCCATAAAATAAATGTTTAAATTCCGACATGAAGAAAATTTCATAAAAATCTTATAAGATTTATAAGTGAGTGACTACAACGAAAACGTAGCATTAAAAGAGTATACTTTTGAAGGTTGCACGCACAGCTTCACGCTTTTGTTTCCATAAATGATTTTAAAAATTCGAAATTTGTAAAAATAACAAATTTTTGCGTAATTTATTTTAATTGTTTTTGTGTGAAGCAGCATTTCAATAGATTTAGCTTGTGACCTTTTTCTATTTAAAAATATTTTTCATCCTAAAATAGTCAAAGGCTTAAAAACAACACTGCTTAACGATTATTAGGTGCGAGTTTTAGTTTTTTGTTTTGATTTGCAAATGTGCATTTGAGTTAAATATTATCTATTTGTTTTTAAGTTGCTTAACATACTGTGGCCTTGGTTTTATTTTTGTTTGTGAGAATGTGAATTTGGTTATTTTTTCTGTATTTGAAACATTTTTCAGTTTAAAATTACTTTATTTTGTGTTTGCTTTCGACTTTTCATTTAATCTGTTTGATATGTAGTATGACTTCATGGTAAACAATTTTTCACTTCTGCCCTAAAGAAATACATTTTGATATAAATGGTGATTATTTTTTGACTGCTAATTTATTGAAAATCGTTATCCACAAACAAATAGCAGGAACATAGTTTTCGGAATTTTTAAATTGTGTAATTGGTATATGTTTGTTGGCTTTTTGTTATTGTTGCTTATTCTTCCCAATCAAGTTTTTGGCAAATGATCTAATATTAATGAATTATATACGAATCAAATAATTACGATTGCAATATCATATGTTTTCTTCGAATATTGTTTTCTTTTCGTTAGATATTGATATTATGGGATTTTGTAAATTGTATTAAATAATAAATCTGGCATCTCCACCCAAAATGTAGAATAAGCAAACATGTAAATAACAAAGTAATAAAATGAATTAATAAAGAGTCAGTATCATTTTGAACTCATGCTAATACACTACCAAAATGGCGACGAGCTCGGTGACAGTTTTACAAACATCTGGAGTTCCAGAATTTAATTCTAATTTAAATTGGAAAATATGGAATGAGCAACTAGAAATTTACTTTTGTGAAATTAGTTGCACGGAAGAAAATGCAAAGAAGGCTATTCTTCTAAAGTCCATTGGGGCTGAAACTTACTCAGTTTTACACAGTTTATGTGATCCAGAGTCGCCTGTTAAAAAAACATATAAGGAATTAACTCAAATTCTTGAGACACATTTTACCCCACCAACAATTGTCTTTAGCGAACGGAAGAAATTTCATCATGCTCAAAGAGAAGAAGGAGAGTCAGTAAGTGAATGGTATGCTAAAGTAAAAAAGCTGGCGTTAAACTGCAGATTTAAAGAACATTTAAATGTGTATAATGATTCTGGACCATTTTGTCATTGGACTCCCAACGCAAATATTTGAAAAACTGTGTGAAGAAACTGAAAATCTAACATTAGATCAAGCATTAAAAAAGGCCATGATAATGGAAACAAAATTAACCACAAAACACATACATATATGATAAGCAACAAAATGTCAATTTTGCAAATCATTAATACCATCGTAGACACACAAAAACAATAATAACGGATCAAACGACAGCGCAGTTGATGGAGACAGAAGAAGTACCAACAGAAACGCCTATAGCAATGGCAGTGGCAGAAGCAAAAAAATATGCGAACATTGCGGATGGAAAAATCATGACTCAGTTTCTTGCAAATTTAAAGAGAGAAAATGCTTTTCGTGTAAAAAATTGGTCACTTAGCATCGGCCTGTAGAGAAAAAAGGGAAAAATTTGTAAATTATGTATCTGATTCAGACAGCGATGCTACTGTTAATAACGTTTTTGATTACTCTATTTTTAGTGTTAAAAACAAATCTTATTGTGGTATGTACTCCTTGCCAGTGACAATTGATGGTGTTAAATTGAACGCAGCTTGTGATACAGGGGCACCATGTACGCTGGTTCCAGCACAATTATATAAAGAGATCCCCATTAAAAGACCCCTAAGAGAGTGCAAAATTCCATACGTAAATTTCAGAGGGGAGAGAATTTCCCTTATTGGTGAGTTTGATGCAGATACATATAACATACCAGGGCAGTTCAAAAATTTTAACTGTTGTTGTCACCAACACTAATAGTCCACCATTAACTAGGTCGTACTTTTTTGAGAGCTTCTAATTTTGAGTTAATACAAGTGAGCTCAGTTCTACAGTACAATAGTAGTTTTTCTGCCATTGTTGGCCAAATTAACGTATAACGTGTGTAAAGTTTCATTAGATATTTTAGGAGGTACAAAACCTATATTCTTTAAGCCACGTCCAGTACCTTTAGCTTGGAAAAATAAAGTAGAAAACATATTACGAGAAATGATTGATTATGACTTTTTAGAGCCAGTTGATAATTCAGATTGGGGAACTCCACTAGTCCCTATACTGAAACCAAATGGTGATTTGAGAATATGTGGTGACTACAAAGTTACTCTAAATAAATATTTAGTTGATTTAAAATATCGTCTCCCTCGTATAGAGGAAATTTTTGCTGCACTCCAAGGTGGGGAATTGTTTACCAAATTAGACCTGTCAAATGCTTACAATCAACTTCTATTAGATGAGAAATCACAACTTTTATGCTCCTGGAGCACTCACATAGGTACGTTCAGAGTTAAGCGTTTACCTTTCGGCATTAAAACCGCCGCAGCTATTTTTCAAAAAACGATGGAGAATTTATTTCGTGGAATACCAAATGTTGTAGTATATCAAGATGACATAACTGTGAAAGATAAATTCACAACAGCATTTGAAAACTTTAAAGGAAGTTTTGCGAAAACTAAAAGCAGCTGCATTAAAATTGAATCATGAAAAATGCAAATTTTTCCAAACTAAAATTTCATACTTAGGCTTTTCAATAGATAAAAATGGTCTAAGTAAAGATGAAACTCGAATTTCTAGTGTAATAAAGGCTCCTATTCAAAATAGCATCTCAGAAGTCAGAGGTTTTATTGGAATGGTGAACTACTATTCGAAGTTTATAAATAATTTTTCGCAGAAAATGATACCCTTATATGAATTGTTAAGAAAGGGCACCAAATTTATATGGTCCAAAGAGTGCCAGAAAACATATGACACTATAAAATCAGACACTGCATCTGATCTGGTTTTAGTACATTTTAATCCCCAACTGCCGATTATCCTAACAACAGATGCGTGTGGAAACGCTGTTGCTGGTGTTCTCTCACACCAGATAAACAATAATTTAAAACCAATTGCATTTGTTTCTAGAGCACTAACGAAGAGCGAAATAAATTATAGTACGTTAGAAAAAGAGGCACTTGCAATAATTTTTTGCGTAACAAAATTAAAACAATATTTGTTAGGAAACAAATTTATTTTAAAAACTGATCATAAACCATTAACAACAATTTTTGGTGAGCACAAAGGTTTACCCATTATGGCATCTGCTAGAGTGCAAAGATGGGCATTAGTATTGTCGGGATTCAACTATTCAGTTGAATATCTAAAAGGAGATTTAAATAATGCGGACGGGCTTTCACGTATGCCTCAATATTTTTCTGAAAGAGATTTTGAGGAAAGTAATAATGTAAATTTTGTTAAGAATGAAAATAGGTTCAATATCAATTTCAAGACCATTGCTCGCGAAACAAGACGAGATCCAATATTATCAAAATTGAGTGAATTAATACAGAGAGATACCGTGGATGAACTGCGTAAAGGTGACTTTACGCCATATCGTAACAAAGGAATGGAGCTGTCAGTTGAGTATGACTGTATTTTGTGGGGCTACCGTGTCGTTGTTCCTTTTAAACTTCGTGAACCTATATTACAGCAGCTGCATAATTCCCATCTGGGTATAGTGAAAACAAAGGGCTTAGCTAGGTCTTATATGTGGTGGCCAGGTCTAGATAAGGATATTGAAAGTCTTATCAATTCATGTAGATCTTGTCAACAATTACAATCTTGTCCCGAGAAAAGCTCCTTAATTCCGTGGAACCGACCGGATGCTGTTTGGAGTCGTATACATGTGGACTTTGCGGGTCCAATTAATAATTATTATTTGTTTATCGTAATTGACTCTTTTTCGAAGTTTGTCGAAGTCTTTAAGACTAAAGAAATAACATCTGCGTTTACAGTTTCGAAAATGAGAGAATTGTTCTGTCGTTATGGGCTAGTTGATGTATTAGTCAGTGATAATGGCAGACAATTCACATCTGATGAATTTCAACAGTTTCTGAGAAATAATGATGTTCAACACATTTTTACATCTCCTGGCCATCCAGCCACCAATGGTCAGGCTGAGAATATAGTTGAAACTTTAAAAAAGTCTATTATTTCGAATTTGAAATCAGACAAGAGTTGCTCTATTGAAACAGCATTAAATAGATTCTTAGCAGATTATAGAAACACTAAACATTGCACCACAGGTGAATCACCTGCCAAGCTTTTCTTTGGCCGAGCATTGAAAACACGTATTAGCAAATTGAAACCCCCAATGACAAGAAACAAAATTATAGACGCTAATATGAAAAGTGTCCTCAATCACAAAGGCAAACGAAATCTTCAATTTTCAAGTGGACAAAATGTTTTAATTCTCAAGCCATTATCAAACAAAAACTCGGTCCTCGTTCTTGTACATGTATCTTAACTCACAACAATCGCGAAATAAAACGCCATTTAGACCAAATACGTAATCGAGAAATGGAAGAAAATGAAACCAGCGTACAAGAACCAAATAATGCAGCCCTTAAAGAATCAGACAATTTGACATCATCTGAAGCTGGTATGGATTTAAGACCACGCGTCTGCTTCGAAATTTTGTATTGAAAATTTGTATATAATTTATTATTTTTAAACAATTCCATATTTAGTAAGCGAATCAATACAACTATAAAAGCATTGAATGACACTTCCAAAGAAAAATTAAATGTTTAAATGTGTGCAATTTAAGGACAGGTAGGATTAGGCCAAAAAAAAATTATAGGGGATTTTTTATTGGTTTTCAAAAACAATGTAGCAATAATTACAAAAAATTGTCTGAAACAGCTCTTTTATAGCACCGTGTGGCAAATTGTAATTTTCTTTTGCGGAAAATACAGTATATTAATATAAAAATGTATACATTATATTCATTTCCTCATCTAATCTAATTTTTAAAGAAGTTAAAATATTTTAAAAATGTTTAATCTTTGTAAGTAATAACTATCCACTGTAAGAAATGGTAAAACCGAACAAAGAACGCTGATCAGATGGTGTAGCGACCTCGAAATCAGTACTATTGTTCTGCTATTCGATGAATAATAAATTGTTACAAGCAGTGCTCTCTTAATAAAATAACTAATTTGTCAAAAATTATTAAAAAAGAAATGGATAAACTCAGATTTGAACTTGAGCCAAACAATTCCTTTCAATATATTTTAAAAATGTTAATTTAATTTTTTTTTTCATAATTATTACTAATATTTTTTCACAACAGCGGAAAGGCTCTCTATTTTATGCAAATATTTCCTTCAGAGTTCCACAAATGTCCTTTTATAAACATAAACATCCATATAATTGAAATTGTCCATCAACAAATATTAAAAAAATGCTGTAGCCTTAAGTGAACCCTATAAGACCTCGGTTTTATATCTTTTAGTTCTTAAAGTAATATATATATTTTTATAACATTTTCTTCATACGAACTTATATTCCTAAGTTCTATAAATGACTCCCTTTTAGTTGATATCAAGAGAATATATTAATATTAAAATAATGTATCAAGTTGTGTATCCTTGAAAAATGTAAAGTCCAGACGAAAAATTGTTATGTAATTGTACTAAATTTGATATCTGGATAAGTATTGATTATATCAAATAATTTAAACCAAAAAATTAAGATGACCTGAATAAAAATTTAAAAAATGCCCTTGGAAAAAATGTTTCTTACATGTCCTTCAACTTTTTATTTTTATTATATATATATATATATATATCTATTTTCATTAATTAAACTCTTCAATACTTCAATATTTCATGATTCTATCGGTATTGGTTAAAAATTTATTTATGTTCGACATAAAAATTTCTTATGGAAATTATGTGCGACGAACTAAAAACAATCATAATTTTGAAAATAGAAAAGGAATCCTAAAATGTTGAGTTTATATAGAATTTTCTTAAGGCAACAACATTAAGTTTTTAAAAAAATTTTTGGATTTAAACGTTTAATGAAATAAAATATTTTTAAAATTACAGTTTTTTTTCAGGAAACGACAGAAATATTTTGATAAAACCCTGCAGACCCTTCTCGTTTACGTGATGCGACATTGCAAAAAAATTTTTAAATATGAAAAAAAACTTATATAAGCATTCTTAAAATATTTAGTATCCTTTAAAAAAAGACAAAAGATGAGAAATTGTGTAGTTTGTCTATATTTACCTTCCAGAAAAAAGCTGTCGCACTGTATAATTGGTTGTAGCTTGTTTAATATTTAAGCTTGACGATTGATTTACGTGTCGTTTTCATGGTATTGTGTACCATAACAATGGTTATAAAAATAAAAAAAATTATCACAAATATAAAATATGTTAATTTCACAATCCGTGTATTTTGCTGCTGTGAATTAAACCTTTTTTTAAATTTGCAATAAATTATATACGAGGGTTTGATTCCTCCAATATGTAACCACCAAATACCGGTATGGTACTTTTACAGTTTCCTAATTTATAAAAATTTAAATATGATTTAAATTTTGTGTACGTTGCAAATTATGTCTCATTAAAATGTAATAAAAAAATAATTAAAACCATATTTTAAGAACTTTATTAATTTTTATTAATTTTTCTAAAACTTTATTAATAGCTAAGGAGTCTGTAAGAGTACCGCATGGACATTTTGTTACTACATAGTGAAGGGGTCAAAAACTAACCATAGAACACTAATGCTGTTTAATACTACATTAATAGTAACGCCACGTTAATTTTATGTTCTTTGGAAATGTTCCTAAAGTGCTTCAATTAATGTGGTTATATCTGTATTTTTTAATTTCATTAATTGTTGTTTATTAAATAATAAATAATAACTTATATTTCATATTAAGGTAAACAAAAATAATTTTAAACACAAAACAAAAATTCACGTTTGAGATCAAATCATAAATAAAAAAATGCTCATATGTACCACATAAATTTTGCATATATCCTTTTAATATTCACGTCCTTAGAGCAGCTTAATGACTAAATATGCTTTGTTTATATTTTTACGTTTGTTCAAAAACTATTTAAAAAAGCACTAGTGGAATTTGGTACCGTTAGGCCGCTGAATGCTTGTTTAGCAACAATAATGAATAAAACTGTATTCGAAAATTTACGTAGGTTAGTATTCTAGGGTTAACTAAACAAAAATTTTAAAATTTTCATAACTTTAAACTTATTATTTTTGGTTTTTGTAATCCGGAGAGCTTAAGATGAATCGATAATTAGCCGATCGCATCCGAATCTGGTATCGGGACTGCCGCATAGAGCTTCCAGACATGTTTTCTTTAAAATAATTGTTGAAATTGGCTATTCAGTGGTGCCAACTACTGGCTACGGCCCTTTTTTCGAACTTGGAACCATAGAAATCAATATATAAACGTATTATAATTTAAGAACGATACTGCTCTGTTTTTAAATGAAATTTTAGTTATACAAGGCTTAACTGCCACACAAAGTTTGATTCACTTCTAAGGAGGTCAAAATTTTGATTTTTCGGTCGGTTTTATTTTTTTTTGTCAATACCGTCATATACCGTTATACAAGTTTCCCAAATATAAAAATAATTAATACTGGTACTGGTAACGATATTCGTTCCGGTTGCCAACCTTGGTTTTTACATAGCCGGCAGAAAATATTTTGTCAGAGGAGTAGAGCCTTGAATTCGCATGTCAGCAATCCAAATCATCCATTGTGAAATTTTTTTTTTTGGTTCTTATCAAAAAATTGCTATTCAATGTTTTCTTAAGACAAAAAAATTTACCTCGTAAGGGATGATACAATAACTTCTAATAAACTCACTATCTCAAAAAATTATTATTATTTTCAACAAATTTTGCATTTTTTTTTTAGAAAAGGAAACTCCAGAAGTAACATCACCCGAAATCCGAATAAACAATATTCCAAAAAATATTTTTGTGTGATTCTACATCTACAAATTTGGCAATTGTTCACTATGAACAAAACATCATAATATGAAAAAAATTTTAAATCGAACAAAGTGGAGAACACAGAAAATTTAAGAAAGGCTCAAAATTTTGTATTTCGAAATCGTTAAATCTGTACAGAAATCTCTAAAATTGGTTATTATTCGCGAAAATTTAAAAAGAATCCACGAACTTCACAAAAATCGTTATTGCAAAAATTACGAAATTTCGAAAAAAATTTTAGTTGAAAACTGCCCATGACGTTGTAATTGCACATACTTCAATTAAAATTATATGTAGTTCTCATTTGATTAATGCTAAAAATGATATAAGGAAACTTGCTCATAATGAGATAAATTTGAATCATATTCTGATCACGCATTACCAATTAAGTTTATATTTAACTACAATAATATTGTTATTCATTCGACTGAAATCTGATAATTCAATCATAATATGTTGCTTATAGATTTTAATTGCCTACGGCTACAACAGAAACCAATTTTTTCGCAACATATAAATGCGTTTTTATGTAGATAGGACTCGCTTGCTCAGTGATCTGGATTTCGGACTTAGATATTTCTTTCCCAGGGGTATGGCTGGTTAAATCATGCCAGTGCGTTTAAGGACTTTTGACATCTAATAAATAGTTTTCCCTTTATTCAAATAGATATTTGAATAATTTGATTCAGGATCTTATTTTAGCTGTTCAATCTTGTTTTAATATATTTTTATTTAATATAATTCTTTTGTTTTTAGCAGCTGCATACATATATAATATTTTTATAACAGTTAACACCTTGAACCAATAGATCTTAAAGTTTTCAGTAAGAACCGCATAAAAATCAGCAATTCAATCCCTCTTCCACATCACGATATTTTTACTTCATTTGAAATGGAAATTCAAAATCACTTGTAAATAAAACTGCAAGATATAAAATTATAATCATTTAATAACTTAAGAGTGTTATGATAATAAAACATCTGAATCCATTCAAATGTCAAAATGGATAAATGAAATTTCTATTGATTGCGTGTGAATGCGTTATTATACTCGGGTATGTGTTTGCGTGTATGTGTTAGCATCAGTGTCAAAAGTAATAATTTTTCCAAAAGTGTTTGCTGAGTAAGAAATTTCACGAATAAAACAGGAGTAGTAGTTTATGACGCTCAAGAATGGGAACATTAATGTGCATCTTTAGAACTTTATGATCTTTTTTGTGGGCAACTGCATGCGTACTTAAACAAATACACTGAGCACACACATATCTAAAGTTTTACATTCTATTGTTGAATTTATGAGCCACACTAAACTCATTATCATTTGTGGAGGATAAAAATAATTTTGTTGTTACGGAATTCAACTAAATTCGTATATTCAGCACTAAGAAAATACATAAATGAAATAAACTCAAAGTGCAAACGAGTATTGCCATTTTGCGGAACAGAAAAACCAGAAAGTTTATTTTAAGTTAAGAGCTCGCGAATAGCACGTTGTATTTGCTTGGCATTTACAAAATTAAATAAGTCTATAAATATTTACTGTGATTATTAAAGTATGCAAATAATTCGCTGCCGTTATGTGATTCAGACCTTTTGCTTCAAAAATTTCTCTTGAACCAATATACATAATTGTTAAGCGAAATTTTTCGCCAGTTAGACCATTTGATCGTCTCCCACAATCAAATATTGGATGTGAGAATTTATTAGAGGCTAAGCGATCTCTACTGATGAGATTTCACTAGTTGCCCAAATAACATTCATTTTAAAAGTAAAGTATGTCCCTTCATTAAAAAACTAATAAATATATGAGCCTAGTTTGTAATAGATAAGAGATAACAAATGTATGTATATATTTTAGAATTTCAATGATTAACATGTTTTTATTTTTAAATGACAGACCGCTTTTGCACACGCGAATCTTACTTTGAGAAAATATTTTGAATTTTCTCTTAAACCTCCATTCACTTCTGCACACGCAAAGTTTACTTTGACATATTTTGTGCTCTTTTGTTGACGAACGAAGACCAAAGCAACTTTGCGAATACATCAAAGTCTGTAATCATCCCTATTATTTTTTCCCTTCTCTCCCACAAAATCGAAACTACGGAAAGTATACTTTGCATGTGCAAAATCTGTCTTAAATGAATTTCAAAATTAACTGCATGTTGGCTTAACGCCGACGTAATATTTGCTGTACAACAGAAGAAGCAAAGCTCTTCTCATAATAACTACAAATTTTGAAGATACAAAATTAAGTTTTAGGTGCCACATTTGCTCATAGTAGGAAATTAAAAGTATTAATCGATCATTTGAAGATAGTTCAAATCATTTCAGAGGAATTTATTTTTTCGAAACAAAATTTATAATTTTTTTCGTGTCTCAACTAGTACGTAGTTATTATAAACATTTCCCAACCTTCCATTTTTTTTAGTGCTGACGAAGTGTGTGAATTGACATGAAAAGCATCCCATTCTGATAGTTATCTGATTTTTCTGTTGAACTTAAATAATTTTAAGACAGACATTTAAATTTAAAATTGTAACAGCTCTCGTATCGATTTTGTTACTTCGGTGTATCACTTATTTTCAAACATTAAGAAGATGTTAAATCGACCAGTCACAGCTATTTTCAGGAGCTTGGCGTTTCATACTAGGTATAAAGACTGTAATAAAACTATAGAATATTGCCAGAAAATGATAAAATATAAATTATTAAGCTGTGTTTTCCACAACCTTTCGGTTCGGGCTATTATGTTCGTATTCATAATATCCAATACTTAATTGAAAAAAACATATAATAGGAAATCAACAATTTTGTTTGTTAAATCTTCAGATATTAAAAAATCCAGTTATCCCGGAAATAAAACACTTGCATGCAACAGTTCCTATGGCAGCACAACTAGTCAATGCACATCTGCTGATTTGCAAATAACTCTGTGGTTTTTAGAACGATGGTGAGCTAAAACACGTCAAATAATCATTAACATTATTTTAATGAGTTCTTTCTTCTGTAGTACTTTTCTTTTCAATGTTGTTTTTCTTCCTGTGCATGAATGATTTTCAGAAGGTGGTTCTCTTAATGATGCAAGTTTTTTTTCTTTTTTCGTTTGTTCAAAAATGCTTGTGTCATAAATTTATCATTTTTATCATTAAATGCGGCAATTAACAAATGATTTATGAACACAAACTTGTTCATAAATATTCCATGGGTGTTGGTAAGTTTGTATATAAATGAAATGAGAATGTAGTACATAAATAAATTTTATATAATATTATTAATTATTTCTCTTTAGCAGGTACATTGATGTTTCAACAATTTACTTAAAATTTGAGCATTTTGTGTTTTTATTAAATGTAAAACTTTTAACATAAATTATAAGAAAAGTTTTCAATATTAATTGTTTTTTAACGTTATTTCTAAATGAGAGGGAAGTGAATTATGTATTATTTTAATTTACATAATTATGCACATATGTGTGTACATTTGTAAGCCGTCGGCCATTACAGGTACAGCCATTATTTAAACACTCTGCAAAACAGAGACAAAAGACATGTAGTGCGCGTGTTTAGAGAAAAAAGTGAACTGAATGTTTTTTAGGGTGACAAACATAATGGTGGAAGGATTTCATATTGAAGCTGCGTTAGAAAGGGACAACAGTCTAAATACCAAGATTTGGGAGGCATATTTCTATATATAGTGTTGCCAGTTACTTTCAAATATAAAATCAAGAATTCCCAGACGAAGCATAAACGGGTATATATATATTTATCTAAATTTAATCACCCTTATTCCAGTTGGCGACATCGACGTCACGTTAACACAATACCAAAAAATTGGAGCTTGTCTACTCGCTCTCGAAAACAATTTGGTGCCACTGACAGTCTATTTCTCTGTTATAAGGTCCAGAAAATAACATGAGCCTGTCAATAGTAGTTAGTTGTTTTCCAAAACGGGTAGACAAGCCTCAATTTTTTGGTATTGTGTTGACGTGACGTCGATGTCGGCAACTGGAATAATGGTGAATATACATTCAAAAATGTAAAATAAATATTTAAATAAAATGTTCACGTAGAACATAGGGCGTCGAAATTGTTGACGTTTCTATAATCGTTTGAATTTATTAAGATTGACTGATTAGGCCAAAGCTTCCGATCCTAAAGTTGGGGCTGCCAACGTACCTTTAGGCCGGCTAAATACAGTTGAGTTTCAGCGACTAATTATTGTATGTATGTACTCTGGATACTCAGCACTGTACGCCTTCTCACATTAGCTGCCATCAGACGGGTGCCTGAATGACATTACCAGGGAGCTCTTGGTCTCAGAACGTAAGTTGTGACATGCTTGGGAATTTCAGGCAGAGGAATCACTTCTTGCTACCCCCAAGTGGATATCAGACAGAGAGCTTTCAACCTCTGAGAAAAACCCCACCCCCGCAGGCATACACTTCTAAGAATCTCGACCTATTTCCTTCATTCATTAAAGTTAAATGTTAAAGTTAAGTGAAATAATTAAACACATTTTGTTCAAAATTAAATATATTTTGTTCAAAAATAAATAATAAAGTTTCACAAAATAGTTGTGTAGTCTTAGGATGTAAATGTTCGGCTAATTTTCAGTAAGTGTTTCAGAATGCATGTCCCTCGAAAACAAAGTTATATTTGGGCTATGAGTAGAGTGATGTTTTCCTAAAGGACCTATTGCCCGCATTAGTTTTCTTGACAGTACGACTGAATTTTGTGTGATTCGTCACCCCCGGTTGCTTATTCGATTTCATATAAACTCATTTGTTATATGCACATGAAGAATTAGGTGCAGTAACCGCCCGTGTAAGCCAGAAAATAAATTATGTTTCAAGTTTAAAAAAATAGAAAATTTTATGGTTTGTGGAATTTTGTACTTTTAGTACTCGACCCAAAAATCAGGAAAAATGGGGGGATATCCAAAAACTTTCTATTCCATACTCTCTTACTTTTTTCAGAGTCATTGGCTCTGAGATTAAGCAATTTTCCATTTTTTTTTACTTTATTTTTGTATTTTTTAGTTGACTTTCTTAGTATTCAGCCACCTGTGATAATGTAAACAAGGAGTTTATTACTCTACAATACTAAAACAAGATGTCAACCTCTGTAAGAAAAAATGTTCCATTATATACTTGCAAAAGTGTTTCGTATAGTTTGCAAAACTGTCTTATTATTGCTGTCGATAAGTTGTTTTCCGTTAATAAAAAAGTGCAATAATAATTTGTAATACATTTTCTTCCCCAATCGCAATTAATTATTAACTAGTTGATAATGTCCCACGTTTTTATCGCAATCCAAATTGAAAACCAAAGTATAATGAAATATTATGCATCTTATGACGTTGAAATTCTTACTTACTGCATTTGTATTTGCATACGTTTATATAAACTCACGCCGCAAAGTAAGAATTTCAACGTCATAAGTTGCATAATGTTTCATTATACTTTGGTTGTTCATTAAACATCTTATTGATATTAATTTTAAATACCTATAATAATGTTTTGCGTTGTCATTTTGTATAATATATAATTCAAAATTACTATATACTTTTGTGTTCTGTTAATTTGATCATAAATTCGAATTCAATCGGGGTTGCACAGACACCAATTTAAAAAGACGACAAAAAATACTTTTCTATGATGAATTTCAATGTTATCGGTTTTATGTAATTTTAGATTGAACATAAAACCAAATTCACCATAGAAAAGTATTTTTTGTCGCCTTTTCGAATCCAATTCCGACTACATTTGTTTTTGTGACAACCCTGAATCGGGGTAACGGTATCGGTATCGAAAAAGATATTATTAGTTTTAATTATTTTTTACATATTTATATATATTTTTTCCAAATTAATTTTAACCATAATTATAATTATCTATAATATAGAACCCTATGCACGATATTATCGTATGTTACAAAAACTTAATTGCACAGGAGGGGGTTTTATTACCATTATATACTATAAAACTGTTACATACGTTGAAATGTGCATTGTGTTATCTCCATAATTATTAAATTATCGACATAACATTTTTTCAACAAGTATATATTAATGAAATTAGAGCAAATTTGCACAAAAAAGTCGATTTTGTATGAACTAACATACGATAATTTCGCTAGCAGGATTCAATGTAACTTTACTTTATGTAAATAAATAAAAATTTTAAATATTGGTTATCTTTTTCCTCATTTGGTTACTTCTTAAAAAAGTTTTGACTACAAATAATTATTATTCATGGCAACTCTGGTTACAATTTTCTAGAAAAATTCAATTTAATTTGATTTAGCTGCCTTTTGGGTTAGAGCACTTTTGACTTAACTGCATAAAATTAATAATTTCCATCATTATTCCCTAAAATCTCATACAAATCCCTTTTTAAATGCCTTTTGTATACCTGAACATCTAAAGAAATCCCCAAAATTTTTGGCATTTTAAAATTTTTTTCATACAAAAAATCAGCGTTAGCTGCGTTTTGACTTAGGTGCACAAAAAATACATATTTTCTGTAATTCTTCTTTTCGCATAAAAAATCCCGTTAGATGCAAACATAAAAAAAAAAATGGTGGTCATATTTTTATGACATATATAATTAAGGAATATCACATACAAGTCACACAAATAGCAAGTTGTTATTATTAAAATTCATCTATTTTGTTTGCATGTACATATATGTATATGTACAAACATACATTTAAGATAACAGCATTTTTGTCTTATATGCATAAAAAATCGAGCAAAGTTGATTGTGTAGTTAAGTCAAAATTACTGTATTTAATTTGTCATCAGCCCTACCGGGCTTAAACTTGGTTTTTTAACATAAATCCCCGTTAACGAAAAAACTTATTAAATCTGGTAACTCTGTTAACATGCGTTTGATTTTGTTATGCTCATTTTTATGCTTCATAGTTTTATCGCTTGGTGCGCTGGCAGCTAAATAAAGGTTTGTGTATTTGATGTGTCAGTGGGTTTAACTGCCAAGATGTGTTTAGTCAACAATAATTTTTAATCAACCAGATGTTTTTTATACATCTACATCCTTGTAAATAATGATTGTGATGAGAAGTTCGTTTGCTAGATGGCACCTTATAAACTGTTAAAAAAACGTCATTGAAAATGAAATTTGTTTCTAATACCAGTTAATAAAAAACACTAAATTTCATATACATGTATATTTAAAAAAAGTTTTAATTATTTATGTTAGAATTTTATGGAAGCGTAATTTATAATTTACAAAGTGTATGAAATTAGTCTAGATATTCTCCTCCTCCATTTAAAACAAATTATTGTCTTACAAGCTGGTCCATATGTCTGCATTTCATTGGTGTGTACGCCAGATCTCCAAGCATATTTTTGAAAAATTTCAAACCCTAAATATTTACACAAAAATTGTCAAAAAATTAATTTAAATTACTCAATCTACAAAAATTATTAGCGCTGTTCTGTAGATCGAGTGATTTCAAATCGTGCGGCTTCATAATGCAAATAATTGTCAAATTATTATTTTTAAATCGCAGATTCAGATTCAGATTCGGTTCGAATGCAATATTGTTATATAAACATCACTAGAAATATTACAAATATCATAACTGTCAGCTTTTTTTTACTAATTTTTTTTTGGAAATCGGACGATTTTAAATCAAAAAGAAAAAAAAAATCGAAAAATTTGAATGAAATAATAATTAGACAAAATATAATATATTTATGCAAATATGAATTTTATTTTTTGTTTTGTCTAAAGTACTTTTATAGTGAACGAAACGAATAAAAGTCGTTGGTTGTATTTTTTGTTTTTTTGAGAGCAACTTTGTACCAATTAGATACAGTGAAAAACGAATATTATTGTACACAGAGAGAAGTACGTTATTAGTAACCGTATTAAAAAAAAAAAGAAATTAAGTCGAATTGATTTGAGAATTAAATTTTTCAATAATACGACTTTTTAAAAAGTTATTAGAAATAATTAAAAAAATACAAACACACGTATAATTTTGTTTATCAAATATACAAAATTCGTCATCACAGAAAATGTTAAAGTTTTTGTTTGTTGAATCTACATTTTTCTTATCGAAATATGAAGATTTACATAGAACAGTATTCCAAAACATCATCGCAAAACATTTTTAAATTTTATTCTTAAGTGAAGAGTGGGTTAGACCCCAGATATCAATGACATACCATGACATACATACATACATGGAAACTAACAAGGATGAATGTTTTACTTTAAACTGGCAAGCTTTTAATTGATGAAAAAAAATATTTTTTTAATGATCACAAAAAGAAATTGCCGTAGACAATCAGGCAAACTGTCCACGAATATGTCATGGATATCTGTGGATCTAAGCTGCCCTTAACTGTAACGTGAAGTATTTTCAGAATTTAATTGTATGAAAATCCGTATTATTTTACAATATACCTAAATTGGAATTTTAGTTGTTCTCACAAAATTCGCAAATTCATAGCTTTAGTATTTAAGACTTACTTATATTCTGTGATATGTATATTTCAGTTAGGCTCCGTATATGTATACATATATATGTTACGTATTGATTTCTATGATTTTAAAATAGAACAACAGTCGTCATCAGTCGAAGATTATTTGTTGTGTATTTATTTCTGTATTCGGTTGTATTCAATATGGACTGTTGATTAGCCCCTTGCATCCTGATCTATCCAGACCTCCATTATGTAAGTGATATTTGTATGGTGATACTTGGTCGTCGAATATTTAAAATGAACATTTATTGGAACCATCCGAGACCTTTAAATTAAAATCACTGAAATTAGTAGGTACCCAGTTTGGTGGAATTTATTTGCGTTACGTTAAATTTTGGTCTAAAGCGTTATTTAATTGAAATTTACAAAGTTTTTTGGCTACCTTCGGTCGAACATTTTTGTTTATTTACACACGTTTTTCATTTCGAACATGATTTAATTATTTACTTTTATAACTTCAACCTATTAAACTAAAATATTTTAAATAAAGATGTTCAGACACGGAACATTTTAAAATTATCACAAAATGAATAAACGAAAATTAAAAAGAAAAGGAAAAGGAAAGTTATTTATATTACATTAATAGCAATATGCTAAACAATGCGTATCATTTCGAAATCTAATTACAAGTCGTTACAAACTAATTATAAATTCTAAAGTAATAAAATTTCAAAATAAATTAACAAAACAAAATACAGAAATAAAAATAAGAAAGAGCCCAAATACAAAATGAAAGAGTTGAAATCTAAATGTAAAAAAATAAAAGCAGGACAACAATTTCATTAAGAAAATTTTAATTACTTTTATTATTATAATTTTGCGTACACAAGAAAGCCTCCACCCACGCACTGACATCCATACAAGCTCATTTGAAACTTCAATCTACCACTTACATTTCCATACACACATTAACTTAACATTTTGTTGTTGCTTTTAAAACAGGACAGTGGTAATAAAATGAGCCAAACGAATGGTTTTTCATTTTTAGTTTGTTTAGATGGTTGGCTGCCGTTTTTGACTGCTAAAAACACAATAAATTACACTTCGTTTAATTTCATTTGTTGTTTTCTTTTCAAAACAAAAAAAGGGGGAAACATAAGAGCAACATTTTCTCCATCTCATGAAATACTTCATATCATTACCAAAGTTATTTTATAAATATTTTTCATTAAATTTATAATAATCCCTTTAGTGGTCCCTTTTTCCATCACAAGTTTCAATGAAATGGGCGATGGTATGTATGACTGCGATAGTGAATTGTGGATAAAAACTTTTTCAGTTTGTGTTATAACAACATCGGGCATTTATAGGAGTTTGGAATGGGATTTGATGTACAAACAAGTAGTTAGCTTTACTTTGCCATAATGATTTCTACTGGCAATTGGAATTGTAAAGCTTTATTTTGAAACTAAATTAGAAAATAACCTTCACTTATATATAAACAAAAGATAAAATAGTTGTGCTTGTGGTAGTTACACTAACAAAATTTGGATAATCAAAAATTTATATTAACTTCAACAAAAATGCGTGAACTGGAATGATTTCAAAATCTTTCTTGGAACTATAGTAACTGAATCTGGATCGATGATTTAAAAACTTGAATTTTCACTCATATACTTTAATTTTAAATATAACAAGGTATTGATTAATTACACAGCTTTACAAATTTTTAATTTGGAAAATTAAATTTTAATTTAATTGGGACCTCCTGAACACGAAAAACGCTGTAATTTTTTTTCTAAGTACCGTTTTTTAGATAACGGTACTCTTGTGTTTTTCGGTGTATGGTCCCACTCAAACCCTTGTGGAGCCCAACCGAAAAGTCCGATCAAGATAAGTGGCATATCGTTGGAAAGGTAATTGAATGCCTTTTCCGTCGATATTCTGTAAATTTCTATCTGACATCTAAATGACTGAATAAGAAGTGTAATTTAGGACCTAAAAGCTAAAAAGAATAAATTTTCAAATGATAACGGCCTTTTAGATAAAAGTTAACTCAAATAAAGTTAACGAACTCTTTAGGTTGATAATTTTCTCTTAGTTGCACTTTTGGCTTTTTTGCTTTTATTCTTTCTATTTAGCAATTTAATAATAAACCTAGTTTTTGATTATTGAACTGTATTTATCGAAATTGCATTTTCTTAAGAAATATATTACACCACATTTTGAATGTGGGTCATTTACTTGTTATTGTTATATTTTTCCAAGAATAATGTCACACCATATATTGCAGGTATTTTATTGATTAATAATATAAATTAAGCATTATGTTAGTTTAATTCTTCAGTATTACTTTTAATATTCAATAAACTGGTCGTTTGACCAACAAAAACATTATTGTGTTTTTTTGGACTTTTAATAGTAAAGTCCTTAACTTATACATGCTTTCACTCAACGCTTACCAATGGCATTGAATTTTCGCAGTAATGTATCGATCTCCTCAGCGTAATCAGAACTTCTGTAGTTTCATTTGGATATTTTTCCCACGAACTTGGGCTCCGAAAGTGATAAACAAGGAAATGGAAGAAATCGAGAGACGTTACAAAGGCTGGTGGGTTGAACAAATGATGGCGGACTATAGTTGGTTCCTCATTCGCGAAGATCAATCCAAAAAAACGCAAAAGTTCAAGTCGCTCGTCATTTTAATTAAAATTTTTTGAATTTACGCCGAATATAACGTAGAAAAAAACGAAATAAAAATAAAAAATTTTGAAACAAACGTAAAAAATATGCAAATTTTGAACTTTGAGGTGCCATAACTCAGCCATTTCTTGTCAGATAGAAATTTGCAGCATATTGGCGGAAAAGGCATTCAAAACCCTTTCCAACGATATGCCATTTATCTCGATCGGACTTTGGTTCGGCTTCACAAGGGTTTAAGTGGGACCATACACCGAAAAACACAAAAGTACCCTTATCTAAAAAACGGTACTTAGAAAAAAAAATTACAGTGTTTTTCGTGTTCAGGAGGTCCCAATTAACTTATCTAGGCATGTGGCGTTCTTGGTATTTTTTGGCTGTAAACCAGTGTTATCTATTCGCATCGTGAAGATTTAAATGGCATGGCTTTGTAGTTGTATGTTCTTTATGCTTTAGTGGTTAATGCATGTTTGTGCTTATTTTTTCAATAAATGCATATTTTTACAACAAATAGAAGCTTTATGGAGTTACGAGGGTAGCCAACTGTTTAGGAAGATTTAAGAAAACATGCACACACGTCATGTGCATGTAAAAAATAAAAAGGATTTTATATATGCCAACAAGTTCACTCTATATAAGCAAGATATCCATTGGAAAAAGCCACGAAAATCGTTCATTGGATCTATACTGCAATAGTACGACCAATTCCTATGTATGGGATCATTGTGTCGTGGCCGTCCTTGGAGATAAAGTAGTATATACATATCTACAGTGCTCTTCGCACTACCTCTACGGACGCATTGGGGATGCTCCTGCACCTACTACCATTAGAGCTAGTAGGATAGGAGATGGTAATAACCCCAGCAATCCGGCTCGATACTCGACGATGAAGCTCCATGATTGACCAAACCTTCCCTGAACTACTACACGACCGTCTTTATAAAACCAGAGTACCACCTACAAGATTGTGGAGGAATGGTACTCCACGCAGAAGGAAAAGCGTTGCTTTCTACACGGATGGCTGTAACACTAGAAGATATGGGTTATGGAGTCTTTTCAGGGACTTTAGGTCTTTGTATCGCAATGCGACTTCCGGATCACTGCAGTGTCGTCCGGGCAGATATCCTTGCTATAAAAGAAGCTGTGGACTGGTTGAAAGTAAATGTCACTTCAATACAGCCTTTTGTTTATTGAAAAGCTTTTTTACAATTATATATAAAACGACTTCAATTAATGTAGGTCTTTAAATTCTAACTCAAAAGTTTTAGGAGTTTTATATTAGAAACTATAATTTGTAACAACAAATAATTTTATTGTTGTTGTTTTGATACAACATTTTTGTGAGTGTAGGGCTTTATAATTGTGCTTCCTTTGCTTATATAAAAACTAAAACCCTTTTTTGCCATCATACAACAAACACGCAATTTAAAAACAAGCATTATGCCCCTTCCTATTTCTGTTTGGTTGTTGGTGTGCTCATCAGCCCTGAAAGTTTTTAAATGCGGGTTAAAGGCAGTTCCAAGTATTATATCGAAGTATGTTTGGCTGTTGTGTGTATACGTGTGTATGTGTTTGTGTGCTTACATAAGTTTGATTATTTGCTTTTATACATTTTCTAAATTGGACCCAGCCCTTGTTTCTTGTGCCTGTGTTGTGATTTAGAATCATATTCTATTTTTATTTATTTTGCTTTTTTACTTTTGAAAATGGATAACGTTAAATTCAATAAACTTTTTTTAGTTACAAGGGCAAAGAGTAGACCATTTGGGTTGGATATTTGTGATTTTAAAGTGCTTTTATTTAGCTGTTGTGCAAAATACGAACAACAATTATGTAATTTTTATAATTTAGTAGAAACTATTTCTATAAGAATTACAATCCCAATTACGTAAACGTATTTTTATTTTAAGCCAAAATCACAAAACAAGGGTAGTCGCTGTGCGAAGGGCTTCATAACTTTCATATAATTTGAAAGTAAAATTGGAGGATTTTTAAAAATATTGCACTAACTATTGAATGGATGTTAAATATGGTTACAAATATTTATTCATTTTAGGTTACGCGTTGTGTTTAAATGACAAAAATTTGCTCATATCACATTCAAAAGGGCTTTTTGGGACTTCCTCAGATTATGAATCTTTAAAAAGATTTTATTATATTACACAGTTCTCGAAAAAAAATAAATGGAGCAAATAAATAATGTAATACAAAAAAAAACCGCAAATTTTAAAATCTAGAAGTGCTTGGAAAGAAAAATATTTTTTGATAATACGCAAAACTTAACTAATGTGTAATAAAAGAGCACAAAATAAGTAAATTTTTCAAGAAATATTTAATAAAAATACCAGCAAATAAAAATTCATACATTCTTTTCCAAGACATAAAAACCAGAGAATTAGTTTTCTGCTCTGCAATAGCGTTATCAGTAAATACATACATAAAGTTAATAAGAACTTGTATTATATCGCTCCTTTATAAGTATATCTCACTAAAACTCGTTCGTCAGAAAACTTGTTTTAATTTTTTAATTTACGCACACATCGATGAAGAAATAAACAAATATTTCCCCTCAAGATGTGAGTTAACAAGATATTTATATTAATTTTTCATACAAGATGAAGACCGATACGATGAATATTTCTGCATTCTTAACTTAAAAATCAATTTATTTGAGATATGACCACGCTGTAATAAAGAAGCGATATGTATTACATATTTTCATTTTCTTAAATTGTTAGTATTTTCTTCAACCCTCTATTTTGTACGTTTTTCTAAAGCAAAACTAATAAAACTAAGATGTTTCTAATACTCTTAATACCAGAAGTTGAAAACTAATAGACAATGAAAAATAAAATTTTTTTTTTTAATAATTGTGTGTTTATTTAAGAGCTTAAAATCATGTAAAATTCACATAAATTATTCAAATCTGCATTTCGAACACATGTGACAGGTGATAATGATTATAAAAAAAGGAATTAAATCACACACACGCACACACACGTGTACACACACATATATATTTACATGTGTGCACTCAAGTCTTAAAAAATACAATGGCAGCCATCCATCCATTTTCCACTGCTGAAATGAAAGAGAACTCTGCTTAAAAGTGTTTATGTACAGTGTTGCCAAGAGCTGGAGAAAAAAAGAAGAAATATTTGCTTTTAAAAATGTTGGAAACAGTTAAATGGTCCTTAAAGAAAACTAAAAATGACAAAAGATTTTAAGGTGGAATTATAGCTATCTGATAACAAAATCTCAATTACAAATACCACATTTTTCATTTTCTCTGCAAAAAGTTTCTACAGAATTTCAATCAACATTAAATTATATTTATTTATCTAATAAGAAAGGAATATAAGTAAAATAAAAGTTCAATTTCCCTGAAATACTACATATGTATAAATCGCAAAACATACAACAAAATGAATTTCTGAAAATTCTTTTTGACATATTTTGGATTCAAAGTACAGCCATGAAAAATCTGAAAAATAAAAAATACATGCAAATAGAAAAAATAAATTAAAACATATTTTTTCTTTTTGAGGTTCAGTCTAAAAATAAAGATGGACAAAATGAGGACAAAACATATACATATGTATGTATATCTAGGCCAAAAGAGGATAAAATAGGTAAAATTTTGCGCTGTAAGTAAGTGGGAAAACAGACGTGTGATTTTATTTTTATTAGAGTGCGGTTAGTGGACGAAATTCGCCCCCAGCTTAATTGCATTAATTTAAAGAGAAAAAACTACCTAATTCTACTACTATTCCCTTCCCCATGAAAAAAACAATAAACAAAATAAAATTGCATACAATAATGCACATTTATTTTGTTAAGTTTTTGCTTTAAGCTAACACATCCTACGTAATGAATATGTACATCCATATTTAATTCCCATCTCTTTAAATTCTGATCACTTTTTCTGTTTCAACTTCACTCATTTGAAGAGAAAAAATCTTTTTACTCATATAAATATGTAGGTACTCTTATACACTCTCCGTGCTGTTCTTATGTTTTTACTTGAACCAATACTTACATAAGTGAATGTACGTATAAATTTTTTTCATATATAGTGGTGTCAACTTTTGGAGCCTTTTATTCTTTCAAGACTGAACCGATTTAAATAATATATAGTCGGGTCACTAAAGCTCAACAAAATCTACCATTTGGTGAAAGAAAGAAGAAAATTGGAAAACAAAGGAGAAAAGGGACCTAAAATTTTGTCTTTGCCTGTACTGTGTGTAATTTTTTAAGTCATGGACAAATAACCATATACGGACACCACTACATGATAAAAGACAAAAAAATAAGAAGTGTCTCCTAGTTTTGCCCAAAGTCATGCAATTTTTTATGGGCCCCCAAAAATTTGGGGCCACGGTGTTATTTTTGCGAAATACTGATAATTTTCTCAGGCTCATATCATGCAAATCTCCACTCAATAAGGATCTAGTTCATTCCCATTTTTACCACCAAAGCTTTTAATCGATGCAGTAACCGAACGAATTGTCATCATTTAGATTGTAGAGGATCTGAATTTCAGCTTGCCGTTTGCGGTAGTCGTAGAGTTAATATTAGCATGTGTGAGTTTTCTTTGCTTTAAAAACGCTGTTAAAAATATGGCAAGTCTCAGCGATAGCCCCAATATGGCCACAATGAAATCCGTTTCCATTTCTGTTATTGGTTGTGCTCCATCTCTTCTCTGTTGGGGCACGTAATCGCTATCAAATGCGTCTTCATAAGGAACACCACTTGTTCTAGTCATTCCTGTAAATTCTGTCCTACGATCTGGAGTTGGCGGCCTTGTTAATACAAAATTTTTTAGGTGCAAGCACTGGTAGTGTGGCTGTTATAGTTGCTTTATAAATTTTGTTCTTCTCAGTATGTCGATTTAGACGACATGTGTAATTTACCCATCCATAGCAACTGGTTGCATCATGATCACCTGGGCGATTAATTCAGTTTACCGGCTTACAATACTTCATACTCCTCCACTTAATCATGCCATGAGATTGTAATAACATTGGCGACACACTGTATTAGGTGTGTAATTTTCACCGGTCAAGTCTACTTCGTCGAAAAATAATGTATATGCTCTTTTGAATTCTCTACTTAAAAGATTCTTTTCCTTTTGAAATCTTATACAACTTTTTTTTCTGATTTGATGACCGCAAACGTACCAAAATAAATCAGTTTTTTAAACTGCATATTGAAATTGTCAGTTGCTAATGTTGTGCACTTTCTCTATAACGTTCACCGCTGAGCTCTTGTTGACTTCGCGCTGTGTAATGCCTGAAGGTGAGCGTCGCACACTGGGGATTTTTGTATGGAGGTGAGGAAAAAAATATATTTGTCAGAAAATGTAGTGATTTCATCACAAAATTACACAAAAGTAATCAAAATAAAGAAAAATGGAGAAATGTATATCGTTACCGACAATGTAAAAAGCCCTAACTAACAAAAAAATTTAAATGATTTTTTTAATTTTTAATTTATTATTTATTTTAAATCTAATTTTAATTTCATCACAAATTTAAATTTATTTATATAGTAATACATAAAAGTAATCAAAATAAAGAAAGTTAGAGAAATGTATATCGTTACCTACAATGAAAAAGCCATAACTAGCCTTAACTTCGTCGCTTATAATACTATGATTTTTCTGGCTAAATGAAGGAGTCAAATGTGAGATCATGGCATCTGATGTTACCATCATTCGGTGCATAATATCTTCGTTCATGGCAATTCGACTGCATTTCCTGGAGTGTCTGAGGCGATATTTTTTATAGTCTTTGTTACGACTTTCCTGGGCCTCTTCGGATAGTAAGCATACAGAAAAAATACACTTTTCAATTATATCTTTTCCATGAATCAGAATTTTGTGAAGTGTAGGTGGCATATTGTACCACTCGTAGAGTGCAACAAACTCTCTTGCCGTCTCCAGACAAAAATCACCAAATTTCTTTGGATCTGCTACCTCGGTGATTGTTATAGCTTCGAAAATTATTGAAAACCTCTTGATTATGTTTTCATCTAGACCCGTGATTTCGGAAATCAAAGCAGGATTAGCAAAGAATCTTCGTGACGTATTTCCTGAATTTGTCGTACCAGAGCCTTTCTTAACAGTATCAACCTGTATTCCAATTTTCTCTTTAGTTCACGCTTTATCAAACATTTTCGGGTTTCTTTTATCGGACGAGTATTTGAGTCGACTCTCCCACGTTTAAATTCAATATTATAAGCTACATGCAAAAGACACTCCATCAGCTGCTGGTGTTTCTTACTTTCGTTACTGATTGTGCTGTCTTTACGTCAATCATTGTAAAATACAATTCATGTTTTACTTTAAAGTTACGATTATTTACTGTTAACTAAAATTCTTTTAGTTCAGATATCTCCTCTTCGACTCTTCTCTTTTTCTCGTATAACTTGAGATGTCTCTTTAACGTATGCAAACTGTGGTATTCTACAATACTCTGTGGAAGAAGGTTTATTGTGGTTCCACACTAATTTATTTATGTCATCACTTAATTATAATTTAAGTGGTACAACTCATGTCATATATAAATGAGAGTCAGAAATTTGATCATCTGAAAACCTCTGTTGGTATTGATTAGATGCCACATCACATCCCCATTTATAGTACATTGTTAGATTTCCGCTTTCAATTTCATTTATTTCCTTTACTGACTTGGTCTCTAGGACTCTTTTAGCAGTATGATCCAACAGATTTTGCAGAGGTACACTGCCTGAACTTTCAGTAATAGAAGTTCCTTGAGGATAACTGTTAGATTTTTCTTTCGTGAGTTCTTTGTATGGTACAAGTATTTTGTACCCTTTATTTTCTAACCAATGCATTAGATACTCATATTTTTTTTAAGTTCAAGCTTTGTAAACATCCCCAAAGTTTTTAATGTACAAATTTTGTGGTTGGTTTTTGAAATACTAGAAGCAAAATCAATTACTTCTTGAGGAAACATAGCACGTACTTCATCCGTTTTTTATCGTTTGGCGCGATCACAGCACTCCTCAAACGACATTCAGCCTCAGCAAACTTAATTGTAAATGTGCGTTCATGCCAATTTGTATTCTTTTTTTCAAATTGCGACTTCGCCTAAGAGGGTGCGTTCGATTGGACACTAAACATAGCTTACAAAAAAAGATGATCGAAAATGAAAAACTTATTCATGCAAATTATTCAACTTAACAGATATTGAGTAAAAAATAAGTTTTGCCTAAAACAAATAAATATCCTTTCATATAAACTTAAAAATGGTGGGTGAATGGTGGATCATCTTACAAGAATTCAAGAAGAAAAATATTTATTCAAATTAAACAGTTTTTGTTGTAGTAAACATTTTTTTATATAAAAACGTTTTCTTTAATTTTTTTTTCTTTTTGCTTTGTATGCCTGACGTTCACACATATTTGTTTGTACATACAAAAAATTTCTTGAAAATACTGAAATATATTTGAAATAAAAAAAAAAAACAAGAATATCAGAATATACACTCGAGTACTACATACATCTTTATAAAAACACCGGAAGATCTTCGTTTCGCGTCAAATCATTTCAGAAATTATTTACATGCACAAATGATATTTATGCCACTCAACTATAGAAATAACAGTTGACAAAAGAATCAATTCATTACGTTATGTCATTGAGGGTGTCATTTCATAAGCAGACTAATATATTTATAGGGTTCATGGTCCTTTCGTTTTTAATAGCGCCAAAAAATTCTATTATCTATATCATTAATTTATAAGTATATTAGAGAAACTAGGAGGAAAATATGGAACCCTCTATTATATCACAACTTAGAAATTATTCTGGAGCTTTCGCTGTTGTGTTGACATTGGTTGACGTACTGTTAGTTTCTAGTTTGGCCGATAGTGTGGTCAACTTTTTACGTGCAGATTCAAATCGTTGTTTCGTTCAAAATTAGAAGTTTTTATTTGTTGTTTTAGAAATAATTTGTGGAAATAGTAAACTAAATAACACTCGGCATTTTTTTCTGGATATTCTGGAACCCTATTTGGATGTTATAATTTATGGCAGAAAATACTGAGTTATGCCAAACAAAAAGTTCATTAGATAATGAGAAAGAACTCGTCATGTTAAGATCTCAATAGCAATAATGAAGTTTTAAAAACCGGTAGAGAAAAAAGTAATGCAATTGAAGATGCATTTGGCAACTTACACACTATTACTATCAATAACCCATGTTAGTTGTCTCGATAATGGTTCTCCTATTGGTATTAATAATATTGAGGTTAAAGCATTTGTTGTGCTATTAAAAAACAACAAAGCACCGAGCTTAGATGGCATATACTCGTATAGTATTATCCTAAAAAATATTCCAGACTACTTTTATGAAATTCTAAGTAAAATATTTGATTGTTGCTTAATTAATGGTATTTTCCCGTACTATCAAAAAATCGAAAGTCATACCGATTTATAAAAGGGAAAAGATCCCAAACTACCCACCAGCTATAGGCCAATAAGCATGTTTAGTTTACGGGACAAAGTCTTTGAAAAAATAATTCATAAAAGATTAGTAGATTTTCCAGACCACAATAATATTATTAACCATCAACAGTTTGGCTTCCATAAGAAACACTCTATCTTACACCAAATAAAACGTGTTGTGAATTATATCGAAGTTAACAAAAGGAATCGCATGAGTACTGGCGTTATTTTACTCGAAATAGAAAATAATTTAGACACCATCTGGCGCATTGGAATGTTATACAAATTCAATTCATTAGGTTTCCCATTATATTTAAAAAAATTGTACAAAGTTTTCTAAAGTACCGTACATTTGTTGTGAGTGTTGCCGGAATATTCTCTATAGAGCGAACAATACCAGCGGGATTGCCACAATGGTCAGTAACAGTCTGCCCCTTATATACGTCTGACCTTAATGTGTACAGATGTCAACAGAAGCAACATTTTATGCTGATGACAGTGCTTTTATATGCAGCGGAAAACTTTCAAATGCAATAATCAAGAGAATGCAAGAGATCCTTCCACAAGCCAAAAATATTTTAACAAGTGGAAAATAAAAGTAAATAATAATAAAACGCAGGCCATAATATTTCCATATAATAAGTCACCAAAACGTATTCCTACTAAAATTTTGTACTGCTGTGGAAACGTGATCCCCATCAATGATAATATTAAATATTTAGGTATCACTTTTGGTAAAAAACATATATTCAAACAACATATAAATTACAAAATAGGAGGTCTAAATTCAACCTCAAAAATAAGATATTGTCTGTTTGACCGGTAATGACTTACGGATGTCCTGCCTGGTTTCACAAAACTGCTAAGAGACATACAAAAAGGCTTCAGGTTATTCAAAAGAATAATTTAAAATAAATCATAATCTTCCTCCTAGATTTCCCACAGACTTACTACACAATAGATTTAAATACAAAGGGATAAACGCTTTCGCGCAGATTGTCTAATTTTAAAAAAATAAGAATTGTACTAAACAGTCACTGAGAATATTTTGTTAAAAAGAATCTTACTAGTCATTGTTTTACCATATTTCATTATAACATTTTCAAAGTTGTAAGAGGTTTTTGTGACAAATTTTCCTTAAGAGAGTGTTAATAATAGATTCGTTATTTAATTATTAGATTTAATTGTTGTGGTACGAAAGTAAAATCTCATAGTATTGTACTTTATTTAGCTTTTAAGATTCGCAAATAAAAAATTTTAATTATAAAAAAAATTAATTAGATAATGGGAAACAAAAATCATAAGCAAGCTGTGGAAATATTTGAAAATAAAATACAAATGTTTCTCACAACACATTTTTTTGAACTGAAATGCGTAGGAAGGGTAGAGCCAAGGAGTAATCTAAAGTTTTGAATTCATTAAAATAATAAGTAAGACATTTTCTAAAAAATTTAACCTGTTGTCTTATTTAATTTTTTTCTGATAGCATGTGGTATTATTACACATCATCCAGCGGAGATGTTCAAGATTATCTTCCATATTAAAATTAAAAAAATTTTTTTTTTTAATATCTGAGATTTGTATTACACTCCGCTAAACAGCTGATCAATAAGAGCTTTGCAATAAATCCGATGATAATTTTGCTGATACGTTTTTGACAAGTCTCAAAATAAAAGAGGGTTTCCACAATAAACGAAGTTACTCTAAGCCTTGTCAATACGTACTTTACCAAAAGCCTAAAAAACATCACACAGCGTCTTACTTAGAACTGCAGTCCATTCAATATTTACATAATAATAATAGTTCACATAAGTAGATAAAGTTGAGATATTTAATAATTAGAATCGCTGACAAAAAAGGCTCGAAATCGAATTGCACAGTCTTGAGAATATTTCTTAATCACCTAAAAGTCGTTCGCTATATAAATGCTTAAGATTTTTACAGTAAGGTTGTCCTTGAGAATAAATCCAGGTTCTTATTTTCAAGTATTTAATAAAACCATCCAGGTATTTTAACAAATATTTATCTTCTTAAAGGATGTATATGAAAAACAGCAAAACCTTATGAATAACAGAAATTTATTATGAAGTGACAGCATAAGCGGGGAAATTAAACTGGATCGCGAGTCAGGAATATATTTTACAAAGACTTTGAATTACAATGTTATCATCAGTTATTAGTTCTTCAAATGCTATTTTTTTTATCGAAGCAATTTATTTTTCAACAAGTATTGTCTCAATTATGAGCATGTTAGAGAATACATTATTTAAATTGTCTGGTTTGTTCCACTGGGGACCATCTTTCATAGAATGTGTAGTCACATGCTGTATTTTATAATGAGAATTTGTTTTTCTTATTATTATAATTTTTTCAGTACGTTTTTCATTCTATTTAGATTGTTTTTTCGTGTCCCTCGTTCACCCCTTGTTAAGCAAAAGTGCCGAAGGAAACAGAAGCAGTAAATAAAAAATGTTAAGTTAGTATTCGTTTTTTTTATTTTGAAGATATACATAAAACACATTTGGCGCAAAAAATAAAAACAATATTCAATTCATTGTTGTAATAGTTGCAAGCAGGCATAAATATTGAAGAGTGTAGACCTTCTATACATACATATGTATGCGAATATCTATATTTAAAATGTAGATATATACATATTCTTAGGAGCGGGCAGGTATAGAATCATATTTTCTGTTTTCTCTATGAAACTTTTGTTGCACAACTCGTGAATTTGATGGAAAGGAGGAAAGAATACTGGAAAGGTGTACACCATCTTGCATTTACTTGCAAGACGTTCTGTAATACAAATTTCGCTGTGTGAACACGAACGCAATTTCAAAAATGAAGAATGATAATTTTTGTATTAACACATTGAGTGCCATGTGCACAGTCGGTGGTACACACTTAACTTTGATTAGAGTGACGTGTGTACCGCCGGTGGTGCACATATATTTTGGAGCTCAATGCAATATATTTTCTGTGACTACCGGCGGTACACATTGCACATATATAAAATTATATTTAACGGTAAAAATAACAAATATGTACAAAAAAACGCTTTGCCAGATTCAATTTTTTATATCATATATCATGTATTATCACCTTACAAATATATTTTTATTTTGTGTGACGGCACCCAAAATGTTAAGAATACCAATATCCACTAACATATAAACAATTTAGAAATGCAGGGAGACCGATAATCTAAAGTTCTTATAATTAAACTATACACAAAACTCTTCTAAGAGTGTTTCTCTTTTAAGTTAGATACGTTTCTTCTAATTTAAGGTAACGGTTTGTATATGTATGTACCTTTGAGAATTTTCAAATGTTGTAAACTTCGTGTACTTAGAAATTTTCATATTTGAAAAATGAATTAGGATTCAGAGGACTTACACTTTCCTGTTACAAGAAGTTTAGAATAGAATCAGACACGTGAAGAGAAACACAAGAGATTTGTCTAAAGGAATGCAATATGTCTTCTGATCATATGGTAGTTCTATTCATTTATATTACATGATCTTAGAAAATATTATAATTATGTGAATACAATTTAACATCTAAATTAAATTTTCTCCAAATACAAATACAGTTTTGTTTAAACAAAATAGTTCAGAAATATTCTAGAGTTTAAATAATAGCCTGTAATATGAAACGAAACGCTAAATCAAGTATTCAATTTGTATTAGCAGGACTTCCCTTTCATTGGGTACCCTGTGGATTCCAGTCAAGCACAGTTTGAGTGATGTTGTCTGCGGGCTTCCTCAACGTATGGCCGATCCAATTCCATTTAAGTCATCGAATTTCAGTTTTTATTGGTAGTTGGTCTATTGTTGTCTAAAATGAAATGTGGCGTTTGATATGGTGTTAGAATATGCGTAAGATTCGCCATAGATACTTGGAGGGCATTTATTTCCCTATTGGCATCGTGCCATATTTTTCAAATGTAGAAAACAACGAATTTCACACAAGCATCAAAGATTTTGAGCTTAGTGCTCTTAGCGATGAATGCTGATCGCCAGACTTTATTCAGCATTCATCACTTGCTGCACCATTAGTGGAAAAAGTCGAAAACTTCGATCGATTTTGCCCGTGTAAAAATAGAGGTTGATTGTAGTCCATATCAATGCCCATTTGCTTGGTTTTCGCAATAATAATCCTAAGGCCTGATTTAACTTCACACTCGCTCAGGTTCTGAAATTTTCCTGCGATATTAGATTGTTTGTTTGTCGAAATACATATCGTCGTCCTAAAGTGGTCTTCACGTATCTCCAAGCAATTTTTCTTTGCGAAGTTGAGTTTGAAGTTTCAACATTATATACAAAAAAATATATTACATGATCCCAATTCACACTACTTCCAGAGCACAAGTTCAAGATCTGAGACCCGATTCACACACGTCAGGTTGAACTTGTCAAGTCTTGAGTTTTTATGAGAAACGGTCTTGTCTCATCTTTTTTGATATTGTGCTATACGTGAAGATAACTTCGATATATCATATGCATAATCTAGGTCTCCAAGTGTACCTTGGAGGCCACATTAAATGCCGGTGTTATTGTTTGCCACACCCTTCATTACTGTGCCAAGCGTTAAGTTGAAAAGTAGAGGCTAAAGAATAAATCCCTGAGGAACACCAGTCCGGATAATTGTAATTTACAATAATTGCAACTTTCAAATAAGTGGCTTAGTAAGGAGTCAAGTTTCACTGCCTAACAATAGTGTAGACCTAACGAACGAATCAAATATACAAATTTTCATTATATTATTGATAGTCTTTGATTTCCAAAAATTTGCTGAATATTGCTGAACATTGCTAAAATGCAATTCGATTTCATCAATCTGCTTCCCATAGCAAGTATCGTTCCGGCAACTGTGCTGATAATGCTGGTAAGATATTCAAAGATTGTAAGATTGTTGCTTGTTAATATATTGATTGTTTTCGATGGGACTCCTCATATTCAATTTTTGCCCATTTTATTGAAAGTTTGCAATAAAATGATTTTTTGAAATAGTGAGTTTATTAGATTTTATTGTTTCATCACATACGAGGCTACATTTTCGTCTAAGAAAACTATGAATAGCAATTAATTTGATGAAAAGTAAAAGAAATGTTAAATTTTTTTCAGAAAAGAAATCGACAGTAGTGTATGTAGATGAGATACATGTACAAATTGAATCCGTATCTTTTATGCGGATAGTGCTGTTTTGAAGACAGCTTCTATATCTCAAATGCTGTCGTTAGTGGTTCTGATACAAATGCGGCAAATAACACTCCATCTATTCCATTTTATCTTATCACCCTTTTCAGGGGGACTTTGCAAAACTCATTCCATTCAGAAGGAGAGCTTATACCACCGCACCAGATTTGCCAGTTCGTATGGTTCAGCTTTCATACTCCGTATTGCCGCACATATATAATTTAATGTATTAACGTTGATTCGTTCATCCGGATTCAATGCAGATTTAGCGCTTGTTCCAAATATTTTTTCCAATCTTCCAGTTGTTTTTGTTTGCTTGTCATCGTCAATCACAGGAGAACAGCCATATAGTGTTCTTTTTATTTTAAATAGCTCCTTAATATCACATTTTTCTGCCGCTGTTTATGCTTCGATACCCGAGTTATGATGTAGTCTTATACTCTAAGATGTTCCTCTATTTCGCATGGAGCTCATTTTGTACCATCAGCTCTATTTTTATAGATCTCCCCGTACCTGATTACTTCACTACTCCACGCCTATGGTCACATAGACGTAATATTTACATATGGACCAGTAGGACTAGAATCAGCAGTTTGGATAGAATTTTATATATGATAGAACACTCCCCAATTTGTCCGGGATTTTGACCGTCAGATTTCTATCCCATATTCCAGCTTAGGGGGACTTGCTAAAAGTATTACCGGATGAAAATATTAAAAAAAGAGGTTTTCATCAAAATAGCGAAATATCGCGGTTTTAATATTGACGCCATTTGCCACATTTGTTATTTTTCGCTGAGATTTTGAAAAGAAAATATTGTTACATATCGTCATATGAAATGTAAAACCATGTAAGTAACATAAATTTCAAAATAAGTTTTGTTATTGAATATTCTGTACATTTGAATATCCAAAGTTCCTACAAACTATAATATTTTTTTCAAAATACGGGTGAGTCTGTTAATTTTATTTCAAGTTTTGAAGAATTTTTTTTCATGTTGCTTACTGAAATATTTTATTAAGCTTCTTCCCTCTCCTGTAAAATTGAAAAAAATGGTTTTAGGTATTTAATAACAATATTCTTAATCTGCACAAAAATAACTTTCTTTTGTCTAGAGGCATGGTAGGGGTGGATCCATTTATATATCCCTAGATAATATAGCGTTGTTAAATGCATGTTTAATTATTTTATTGAAAACTTCACTCCAAAAACTTGGCCTGGTTCCGCGCATGCCTTCTGATTATTAATAAAAATGGATATACATTGAAAGAAAGTTGAAGCGTCTACTTAGCACCAGAGGCAATATAAAAGTGCTTTAAAAATTAAAGAAAAGCTCAATAACATTGTTACATAACATTTAAATTGTCTCAATTCACCATCACTACAATCTCATTTTCCTAAAGAAGGTAACAAACAAACTGGCTGGTAGGCATTAATAGCCTGAATTTGACTTATTTTTAGAAACTTACTTCTTTTTTACAAAAATGTCCAAAATATGCAACTAAAGAAGACTTAATACCATAAATATTATGGGATTAATTTAAAAATCTAAATTTTATATTTGTATCCCGGTGACCTAAAACTTTAATGGCAACCTTTGAGGCAGAAAGAAGTATCATCTTGTATTTAAATATCATATCCCCTCACACTTCCAAATTTGTTAATTATTATTAATTTTCCTGAGAAGTTAAATACGTTTTCGTTTTCAGTTTCGTACAAATTTAAATTGTATGACAATAAACTATAAATACAACTTGAATAAGGTGGGCTTGTACTCTTATTTGTTAAAAGGGACTGTTAATCAAATGAAATCAAATAAAACAACGTTTTTTGTACAACGTGAAATAGAGACATTTAAATCTGATTACAAGAAATCGTTTTGACATTCGTAAATGAAACTACGAGTACAGAATTGTTGAGTTTTTCGATTTATAGTTTTATTGAGACTTAATTGAGGATTGTTTATTAAATGGAATTTGGGCATTGATATTTCTAATTTAATTTTTTTGGCGTTATTGAATTCGAGAAATATGAAAATAATAAAAATAATAACGATTTTCAACTAGTTTTCTTTCTTATACAAATTGCACTAAAACGTTTTAGAAATTATGCCAAACATTTTTGTAGCGATGCCTTAAAAGTTAAAGGCAAACAACTGACTCATTTTTATTTCAATATCGTTTTTCTATAATTGTTCGTTTCGTTGTTTTTAATTGAAGAAAACAAAATTTTATCATTTAAATATTATGTGTACTTATTACTAAAATAAACACATATTTCTGTATGAGTGTGTTTATGCGTTAATAAATTCGCAAGAAATACATGCGAGGGCGCCGCTGAACAATTCTTGACCTGATGTAGAAAATAAGTAGAAAATAATTTCTTATAATTCGTTTGGCGGCAAAATAAAACTGAAATATTAATTTTTATTTAAGAAAAAAATGGCTTTGATGGAATCGGTTGGATGAATTGGGTTGGATGAAAATGTTCGAAATTTGCATCTTTTTATTTTTCATTGTTAATTAAAGACTCATTATCATTATTTGTCTCAGACAGATCTTCTTTATAAGCTTTATATCATATATTTTCTTGCGATACGTTGTTGAAATACTAATACGTATTTTGTATTTGCATTTCAATTACGTCTTAAAAATGTAATTTGTGTTTGGAATTTTAAATACATAACGCGGATAAATAAATTTTCACGAAATACATTTATTGATAGTAAATAAAAAAATAACTTAAATCGATTATCTACGCTAAAATCGCTAGAATCCACAACTATGACATTTTTAAGATTCCTTAAACAAAGTCTGAAGCCTTAAATTTAAAATAATTTCATCAGATGTAAGTTTTCTTCTAAATAAGTCTAAAAGTGTTTCACCTAGCGGTTAGTACCGTCAACTCAAATAAGGAACGCTGTTATCGATATCTATATCTCAGTTGGATATCTTGGTATTTATTCATTTAATGTCGGGCAAAATTAAAAATTTTGATGCTAAGGTTAAAAATTAGGGTGCTGTTGGCTGAAGTAGTTAGCGCGTTGACTACAAAGCAAATAATGTCTAAGAACATGGGTTCGAGCCCAGCTTCAGACAAGTCATAACCTCCAGCATTTTTCAGATGCGCATTAGTATGTCATTGTATTTGTTGTTGTCGGAGTGTTTAAGTGATGAAGGCGTAGCTACTGGTCACTGAACAGTACTGGCAGCAAAGCAAATGATACTGGTGTATGCTAGCGGACATCACAGCGCCCTCCTTCGTCGGTATTGTAGCAAAATCGCCGGCGAAGTAAAATAATTAATAAAATGGCTACAACAGCTTAAAACACATTTAATGCGCCTACTTGTCATCAGAGGCGCTGCAACACTGATCTAAAAACTAACACAGCGCGCAATATCAGAGTTGTAAAAATTAAGCTTTCTCTCTTTCACCATCTGTCCTCTCTCACTATTGCTTTCCCAAAGAAGGTAACACACCTACGGGTTGGTAGGCATACTAATTGCCTGAGTGTTACTTCTCTTAAAAAAAAATAATAATAAAATAAGTCACTTCTCGTTTAACCAACGTTGGGAATAATATATTATAGAGAGACATTATTAAATCGACCTGTAGAGCGATTCACTTCCTTTTATTACGATTATGGTATCGTTAATATAAGCATGACAAAAATATCGAATTTGCTATGCAGTAACATTTTTAACGACATTTGCTGCTGTTATGTAAACGGAAACTAATTTTGTATCGTTACTGAGCCGACAAAAGATCGTCTTCTTTTGTCAAAAATTTAAGTTGACGTTTTAAAATAATATGCATGCATGTTAAAGTATATTTATGTATATACAATAATATTTATATTATTTAAATATGTTTTTTACTCTAATAGTTCAATAATAAAATTCATGAGAAAATATTTGTAATCATATTTTGCAAGACATAATTTCATTTTTTACCCATTTTATTTAAGAAGAGATGGCACATGAGATGAAATCAAAATGTTGTTTTCAAGAACAAGTTACCAAATCACATAATCGTTACTTTTACCAATAATTAAGTGCGTTGGAATACCCATAAGTTTTAAAAAATTTTGATGAACTTTAATGCATTTTACTAAATTGCGTTCCTTTACACAAAATACAATAAATGAGAACACAAAATTCAGAGCGTAAAGTTCATGGCTAAGTATTGACAAATTTTTACTGCAGAAATTTTTGCTAGTAAAATTTAATAAAGCCAAAAAACATATTATTCCAAAGGTAAACAAATAAAAAGTAAGAAAACTAAAAAAACAATTTGTGAAGAAAGTTTTTAAAAAAAGAACAAATAAAATTATAAAATATTAAAAAATAAAAAGTGAATAATTATTTTTAAACTATTCGTTTGTTAAATATGAATGTATATTCCTTTTAAAAGGAAATAAATGTTGTAGAAACCATTTACAGCAATTTTCGTTGTGTTATTTAAACCCTTTAGTACTACACTTGTTTTTAAGGTAATCAATATATAAAACAAATAATCACATACTCTTAATTAAATTCAATCGGGCACAAATTAGAAAAATCAAATGAAATAAAAATAAACATTTGGAAAAGATTACAAAAAATAATGTGTTTATATTGGGTGTTTTTTTTAGAGGTATAGAACTTCGAATTGAAATAAAACACAAGAAAATCGTTTTAATGTCCATCAGTTTGGCTTTATTGGAAGGATAATTTTATGCCATTAATGTTTAAATATGATTTCGGGCATGTGGCCGCCGCGGCTGGCTCGAATAAAGCCAATTCTACAGGTCCAATTTTCAACCACTTTTTCGAGCAAATGGGGCCGTATGTTGGCAATAACGCCACGAATGTTGGCTTCCAAGTCCCCTAACGTTTCTGGTTTGTTGGCGTAGACGAGCGACTTCACATATCCCCAAAGAAAATAATCCAATGGTGTCAAATCACACGATCTTGGTGGCCAATTGACAGGTCCATTCCGCGAAATTATGCGCTCATCGAATGTTTCCTTCAATAAATCGATTGTGACGTGCGCTGTGTGGCATGTAGCGCCGTCTTGTTGGAACCACAACTCATCCACATTCATGCCATCCAATTCGGGAACAAAATAGTCGGTTATCATGGCTCTATACTGGTCTCCATTAACGGTAACTGACGCTCCAGCATTATTTCGGAAGAAGTATGGCCCAATGACTCCACCAGCCCATAGAGCACACCAAACAGTCAGTTTTTGTGGATGTAATGGCGTCTCAAGGGTCTCATGTGGATTCTCTTCACTCTAAATGCGGCAATTTTGCTTGTTGACGTAGCCATTCAACCAAAAATGAGCCTCATCACTAAACAAAATTTTGCGATGAAAATCAGCATCGAGATCAATCTCATTTTCGGCCCATACACCAAAATCACGACGCATTGCATGGTCTCGCAGCTTTAATTCTTGCACAAGCTGGATCTTGTAAGGTCGCAAGCCAAGATCTTTGCGCAAAATCTTCCATAAAGTTGATGGACAAAGCTCCAATTGCTGTGCACGGTGGCGAATCGATTCATTCGGGTCCTCTTCAACACTTTGCTCTACAGCGGCAATTGTTTCTTCGGTGCGCACTGTTCGACGTCTCTGCGGATGCGTATTATCACATAGAGTAAACGTAGTGCGAAAACGACCCATGGTTAACCGAATTAATTGCTCTGATGGACGATTATGTCGACCATAAAATGGACGGAGCTTGCGGTAAACTTCGCGAACTGAACCATTATTTTCGAAATAAATTTGCACGATTTGCAAGCGTTGTTCTTTTGTCAACCTGTTCATGATGAAATGACAAACCAAACTACATATTAATCACTTGACAGCTGGCCGCCAGTTAAAAAAGTGATGCCAACTTAAAGTTCTATACCTCAATAAAAAACACCCATTATTTTCTTAAAATATTAGTGTTATAATAAATACTGCGTCGAGTACCAACAAGAAAAAGAGTTGAGTAGTCAAAAGTGTAAATATATTTCAACAATACATCTATTCGCAATCATCAGTTTCCTTAATCTTACTAATTTTTGCAATTTTTCCGTTCGAGTACTTTTTTGGGTGACAGTTTTTTTGAGAGTAAATTTTTCAGATTACTCAGTAATTACTCATTTACTGCATCTTATTGTAAAATTACTCTAACGCAGCTAATAATTTTGCACTTAAGCAATCGTTTGAATTTAGTGAATCGCACCACTGATCACTAGGATTCATAATATTTATATTTTCTGCGTTCACAAATAAATATTTTATAAATTGCAAATGTAACGACAAATTTATAATACTTTTTCCTCCTGTAGCGAAGGGTATAAGAAACACAATCATATTCATGGGCTTCAGTTCTTTTAGCTCTATTATCCTTGTGTTCAAATTTGTATCAAAAAGCATTAATTCTGCATTGCAGAAACTTTCATAGAATTCGCTGTATAAAAATTAAAATAAAAAATTTCATATTAAACCAATTAATGCGAGTCGTATCCACTGAATTCATAGCCTAAAGTCATTAAAATACTGTCAATGATTCTGATAATTCGAACAACAACCCGCACGCCATTCCCAACAGATCGGTGTTCAATGTGAAATTGAAGTATAGAAAAAAACACATTTTAATGTTCATGTGCACATTTGCATTTTATTGGTTTTTTATGTTGATGCAATTTTAAATGCATTACAAACAATGGGACATTGTTGCAAGTGAAATAAATATTAAAAAATATATAAAAATAAAGAAGGACCAACTGCAGCAACAAAAGCCACATATCCACATATATTTCATTCAAAATTAATTGCAATTTATGGCATTTGACTGGCCGAGTACATGCTGTAAATTTTTGTATTCTTTTTGTTGATATTTTTTTTTATTTCAAACATAAAATGTAAAATTTATAACGTTGTCAAGCCCACAACTAAATGCAGTACTTGTGAATATTAATTTATTTCAACTGATTATTTAAATTTTGATTTTTATGTTCGAAAACAATTAAAAAAAATACAGTTGCAATTTAAGAATAATTAAATTAGAAATTATGAATCATATATTCCTTTTCTTCTTTTAAATCTTGACAAAAATATTGTTCTATTTACACTGAAACACATAAGATTATTAATCCAAAATAAGTTTTTGATTAGACTTAGGCTCGTGAAATTATATGAAAACAGGAATTATACAAGACAAAATTTTCCAGAAACCCAGAAAACAAATGCGTAAAAAAAGTTAACTAAAAGTTAGTTAGTTAGAATAAAATAGTTCTTCTTACAATAGACATTAATACTGAAGTTGGAGGTTTGGATCCGAAAGCAACGTTGTTGTGCTCTGCCTGCCTAAGTGGGAAAATATAAGCTTTTTCTTGGTTTTTAAAACATCTACTGATTTTAGAAATTCTACACAAATAGAATAAAATTATTTTTAAATGTTTTTATGAGAGATAAATATTTTTAAATGAACTTCCGCGGGAAACTTGCTCAGATTTTCGGTGCTGCAACAATCTTCTACATCCGAGTTAACCACTTGGGAAGATTTTTTTCAAACATCATTACTAATTACACTAACGTTTAATAAAGAAAGAATACGCGACTTGCAAACTTGTTGCTTTATTATATGATGAGAAATTATCATTATTTGATTAGAGCGAAGTTTAATATTTTCGACTTCTTAATGGATGACCCCATAGACTTGCGCATGATTAGTCTGACGGTTACATATTCGATTCCTATCAAGGCCCTGGGTGTTTCTGCAGACAAGCCAATAAAGCATTAACAGCTCGCGTGTCCGCTTTTAGGAATTTGTATGTATATTAAAAATTGCGTAAAAGTTCAATAAAATTTTACAGAGCTTTGTGAACATTTATAATTAGAAAGAAATGTTTGGCAGCAGGAATTAGTTCGTGCAAGGACTATAACCTGAATCCATGTTGACCTCCTCAATCGACTTTGAAAATAAGATTATTGACTATGTAGAAGTAATATTTACAGTTAGTGTATCTTTTTCTAAGCTTCCAGTGAATTTCGCGAAGGCGAATTCATTTACAGGTGGCAGCGGCACCTTGCTGTAGACTCGATGTTAAAGAAAGCCAAGGTAACAACACACAAACTAATACTTGCTTGCGCATAATCAAAATAAACTACTAAACTTTCGACAGCTTGCCGCATTGATACTGCCTGCAAAATGAATTCGCCTTGAATATCCCTGATATTTTTAAGTACAATGGTTCATTCGGTTAAGTTAGTGCTATTCTAAGTCCAATCAATTGAGTTACAGAAAATTTTAATGGTAATTTGTTTCGCCAAGAAATGTAAAAACAAAGCAACGGTTACGATTTTATTTTTGGTACAAAAATTAATATGAATGACTTTTGTCTTCTTTTTTCACTTATTTTGCTTTATTATGAACATCACACAATATCTGTCAAGTTCCCTCTACAAAGTACTCATCAGATTGGCTCTCTTTATAGAAAACGGAATGAAATAATTTTTGTTGTCCCATCGAACGAAAAGTTCTCTCAATTCTCCAGGTTTTATTATAAGAAATTAGGAACTTTATTCGGCATTTTTGTAAAAAACTCAATATTGGTAACAGTTTTGTTAATATTTCGGAATTTTCTTATTTTTATGTTATTCTTCACTAAATTACCTTTTCACTAAGCTATTACTCAGGAAAATCTGATAAAAAATAATAAAGTTACAATATCTTACACATTAACTAAAGATGTTTTTTTGAACGATAGATATTTTTGCGATAAGCTTCAACAACTTGTAATAAGAATTGCTTTTCGTATTCTTTGTTGGTCAATATCCGATTATAGTCCTTCATGAACTTCACTCCTCTTTTAGCGGTGTCATTAACGACGTCTAAATTTTTGCAGAAAACACGGCCTTCTTTAAAACTCTCGTTGGTTTCCCATGTTGATGGGTCAAATTCCAAAAACTCCGGCGACAAACCGAACCGCACAAAGAAATTGTTAGTCTTGTTTAAATGAAGTCGCTTAAGCTATGGTTAACGAATGTTGGCGGTTTTGAAACGGCCCGATTTTGATCCACTTCAACCATTTTTCTTTTCTGTTCAAGAGAAACATTCGAGTCAAAGAAAGCCAAAGCCATTGGTTCTGCTGATAAATACCACATGTGGTTACTCATCTTCTTCAATATGGCAGCAGAAACTGGAGCATCAATTTGAGTGTATTCAATGGAATCTCGTATGAAATTTAAATGCTGTTTTGGAGCATTGATTGGATTTGTATAACCAATCCATGCACGAAAGTAGATTCGCGCCAAGAAAATGCACTCGTCGTGCAATCCACTCAGTTCTCTGGCCGCAATGTGAAATAGTTGCGGAAAAGGAAAATTTTGAGTGAATAAATGCCTTTTGCCATCCATCACGCGTTGCTGGTAGCGCCAGGAGAACGGAAGCTACCACTATGTGTTTCACCCAAGAAAACAGCAACCAGTTGGAGAAACTCTCTATAATCATTACGAGGGTGACGTTCTTTCAACTGCTGATTGCAGTAATTTCTAATGGCGGCTTGTTCATCGGGGGGAATTTTTGAACCAACGATTTCGTCCTCGACACCATTCTGGAATGCAGTCTGGTCAAGACACTTGCAGACTTTCGCGAATCTCTCGAACAATTGAACTTCAGGACCGCTGCTTGTCGACAATTTCACTTCAAAAACCTGGCGCAGAACGATTTCGTAAATATGATGGCGACAGGCAAAGTGCAGCAGTTCTCGACGGCAATACTGTGGTTTCTGCAAGATAATGCAAGCGCCATTGAGAGCTCCAGTGTTACTGGAGGTCGTGTCGAATGACATTGCTTCAACTCGATCGGCAATGTTCCAACGAACCAACAGATTGTAAACAGCGTCAGCTGTATCTTTTCCGCTTGAAGATTTTATTTGAGGTGCTCCAAGGAACTTCGAAGTCCCATCATAGCTGACCATAACCGCTACTCTCTCAACTTTTGCGCTGCCTACAAGGTCAACCAACATTTTGCATCAATGCATCGGCGCAGGCTATCAACACATGAGCTGCCATTGGATAGGTTAGCTTGGCGTGGTCAAGCGCAGAAGCAAGTCGTGGCGTTAGAAAATTTCTACGCCCTCTCTTCTGTACACTTTTCTGCAGTTCAACGATGTCACCAGTTTTGGCATCGGCAGTGCTCTCCTCAATCGCTTCACCCACGTCCTGAGCTTTTTCATCAATTCCTTCCATAACCTCAACCTCACCTTCATCACTCACATAAGAAAATTACGAAATATTAACAAAACTGTTACCAAAATTGAGTTTTTTCCAAAAATGCCGAATAAAGTTCCTAATTTCTTATAATAAAACCTTGTCTTATTATTCAACTCAATTTTGGGTCCACTTAGAGTCGTCGGATCGAGCCCAAAATTTACGTGGAGCATTGCGGCATAAAATGGAAACTTTTTGGACTTTTTGCGTGTTTGTATGCAATTTAATTTCGTTTATTGTTTTTTCCATGGGGAAGGGAATAAGTAATTAGGTAGTTTTTTCTCTTTAAATGAATGCGACTAAAATATGTATACATACGTTTAAGCTGGCGGTCGAATTTCTACCACTAGGCGTAATATAGTTCAATTAAATCTACATAAACACTTCCGCTTACATTCTCATGAGAAGAAACGAGCTTAGACAATCGGTCCATTTAATAAATTAATTTCTCGAGATAATACAATTATAGAACGCGAACAAATATTTTTTTTAACAAATAACAGAACTTCTCGTCTACGACAAGTCTATGTAAAATCATCGAATATGAACTACTTCCGATGTAAAAGTTCCGCATGTTGTTAAAGTTTTTGACAGTCTTTTATTACTGGCTATGTATTTAAGTATTTTACTTATAATTTGTTGTAAAATGGAAGCAAAAACTGGATTAGATTTTTGTATTATTGTTATTTTGGGAAAATATGCGTAACCCTTCAATGGGCTATTTTTATCCTTGGATTGTCTGCGTAAACAATCGCCTAGTACACTTTCCACTGGTATATGTGGCACCCCAGTTATATGGCATTATACACTAGCATACTCTCTCAGGAAGGAAAACTCCACAAATTACTGAACGTAAACAAATTATTTTCGTATTGTAAATAGGCAATTGAGAATGACTGTACATCTTTGATAAACCCCTTAAGTAGCTAATTCTCTTTTCGATTAGTTTCAAACGACACTCCAGACTAAAACGAATTTTATGGCTGACAGCAAAGAAACGTGGAAAACTTTAAGTGTCAAATATTATTCGCTTTATGAAACTCTTGCCTTTTCTGTCCTTATGAGATGTACGTTCTACTTTTAAATGCAAAGAAAAAAGTATTAAAGTATTGATTTTTAAAAGCTTGAATGTTTCAAAATGCTTAAAGAATTTTTGGCATTAAGTAAAATATTTTGCTCGCTTCATCTTTTGCATTGATGATTCCACATACATATATACAATGGAATAAAAAAAACAAAAACGAAGACGTGTTAATAAAACTCCCCGAAGAAATACTAACATAAATTGAAACGCTTTAGGAATTGTTGATTAGATTAAGCGGCAAATATAAAAACAAACGAAAAGCATTGTGTGAATGAATTTATTCCTTCGTATATAAGTAGCAAATATGTATACGAAATTTTTGTTGCCTTCAATTTCAGAACGCATTTTAACCCTGTATCATTGCCACGAAACGAACCATACATCCACAACAATGAGTTAAAATGGCGTCGCAAAAAAAGAAGCATGAAAATATATAGAAACATATGGAACACAGATTTAACAGACAAAATATAATATTAACAAGGTATCTCACAATCTCTGGATCTTCAAATGCTTAAACATTTTATGTGCATTTAATTTTTACTTGATAATAAGACAAATACTCACTCAATTTTTGATTATTTTAACCAAGTCAAAAGTAAGTTTTTAAATATGTAAATGTACATACAGACACAGTACTCTTGCATACAAATGTTGGTGGCGGTAGATCTAATATTATATAATATATAATAATATACAATGAACGAGCGTTAATGTTTCATGAGCAAAGAATAATTTAATGGGAGGGAGTTAAATTGTTTTTTTGTGGTATGACCTTGTTAAAATGACCTAAGCTATTCATAAGAACAAAGAAAGAATGAATGGAAATCCGAGGCATTTAGTCAAATTTAAGATACTAATATAATAACCGAACCGAAAACGTTTTCTTCCCCAGTTATTTCTTCTTTAATGTTGTATACAATTTATATATTGAGGCCCATGCTCCTTGTAGGAACGATTGGAACCAATCGTAGAATTTAACTATCTCGACGTAAATTGTAGCTTTCAGCCAAACTACAGCAAGAAGTTGCTTAAGCAGAATTGGTAAAATGTTTGCGTTCTACGAATTTAATAGAATTAATTTAGAACTTGAGCCTAATGGGTTAAAATCTAAATGGAGCCAAGTAGTGTTTATTCTAAGAATTGTGTTTGTACTTGTCGGGGTAGATTTGGTTTAAATTCATCGTATCAACATACAGTTTTTTAAACATAAATAATAATGGTTGGATATACTAAGAAAATCTGTGCATATGTGGTAATACGAGAAAAGCACTTGACATAAGACACAATCACCTAAAAAACCACGCATTATTAAAAAAAAGACAACAATCAAGGGGTCGTTTGTTATACGCACAGATACAAATACATACAATTATGCTTGTAGATAAAAATTTTATATTTTTCTGATTGTTTGTTTTTTTTTTTATTTTATTTTCTTTTGTACAATTCGGTTTCATTTCTCTGCCTCATGATAAAGATAATGGCTTGGCTGGCTGTTGTTGCCCATAATGTTTGTGATGTTGTAGCTGCATGTATTTCGTTTATATTCCCAAAAATTTCGATGAATTTATTGACGCACATAGATGTTGTTTTTATATATGTACCTATGTTTAAAATAACAAGAAAACCAAAAAAAAAAAAAGATAAATATGAATCTTTTTTTCTTTGTTCCAGCCTTTATTCTGTTGTCGTTCATTAAATTTAATGAAACACACATAAAGAAAAATAGGAACTATATTTATACGAAATCTGAAAAAACATACAATATATTCTGTTTCGTAAAGTAAAACAAACTAAAAATTTCAGAAAAAGTGCTGAAGCCAGTATTTCAAAGGGCTAATAACTTGTGTAAGTGGATTAACGCATAAAAACATATACAATAGACTGGTCGCAATTATTTTTCTTTTTAATTTGATTGCTTGTGCTGCTTAAAATATGAGGTTTGGTGTAAGAAATCATCTTCTAATTTTTCAGCTCAATCCGACGGTGCGTAGTCGTGCCTTGTGGGGCTCAAAGTTCCCCATATTATAAAAAAACATTTCTTCAATCAGATCTTTATAGATATATTAGTTGAAAAGCCGGTCCCATAGACCGAAAATCAAAAATCTGGCTTTCGCAGAGAAAGTACTTTAAGTACGCCAAATTTCACCATCCTATGTCATCAGATGGCTTCAGAAAGTTGCGGAAAAAATAGGACATACATACAAACATCCGGACATACTAAGAAATTATATATTGTATAGATAGATTAAAGTATTTGCTATTTAATATTTTCGTATGATACGAACGAAAGATTTTAACCAAAATTTATTTATTATTGAAATAAATAAAAAATTCGAAGTTCATATTAAAATGTTCAAGTATGTATCTTATTAAAAGGACATCAAAAACTTCGGTTGTCTTATCGTCGGTATACGACGATCTTCTACTCTGCTTTTCAACGTCTCAGACAATGTAAATGAAATCCAAGAAAAAGATAAATCACAAACGATACTATTAATTTTATTGACGACAGAATGCTAGCAAGCATGGACAAATGCCTTCATTGGGATGGGAAACAGCTTCCAGAAATAAAGGGTACAGAAAAGAAAGATCGACTGGCTCTCATTGTGACAAGTGAACGTATGGTAAAACTGTTCTGCATACCGAAAATAGAATATTCTGCTGGGGTAAATATAGCAGACGCCACCCCAACAATTTTTTGCAACAATGGTCACTTGATGGATTAGTAGAAATAGCGTCTTTTAATAAAACAGCCATTAACACTGGGGTTAATAATGGCGCTGCATATTTGGTCGAACAAAAATTAGGACGAAAACTACTCTTTCTTCCATGTCGCCACCATATATGAAAATTGTTGGTAAAATCTGTATTTTAAATGAATTTTGGGAAAACATCCGGCCCAGAAGTTCTTTTCTTCAACAGATTTGCTAAGTGTTGGAACCATTAAAGCTAGCACCTTCAAGAGTGGAATTTTGGACGAAAAAGTGGTGCGAATGTTAACAACATCGCACGTAGATTATTTGAAAATTTTTTGTATAAATGCGTTAAAATTCCATTACGTGCGTTCAAATTATAAAGAGTTGCTTCAGTTAACATTCCATTTTATTGGGGAGCGGGTACCAGATTTTTCGCAATTTCACAAGATGATGGTTCAAAAACTCGACATCGACGATGACATACACGGAAATAATGAAAAAATTTCGAAAACGAATTTAATCAATATGGAAGAAATTTTCTCTTACGCGTCAAGAGATATATCAGATTTCGTTTCTCCCCTGACAAAGAGAGCAGAGGGATGATTATTGTGCTGGAAAAGCTGTCCGTCAACATTTGAAGGTTGTGAATGATGCAGCAGAAAGAGCAATTAAGCTCATCACGGATTACAATAAATCGTTAACAGAAAGATAAGCTGTATTTACTCAAAGTTGTTGAACACTATCGTCATTTATATCCTTCTCACAACAAATCTTCTCTTATAAATTAATCAACTCAATAAACTTAATCAAATAAATATACACATATTTTTATCATTATATTAACTTTCAAGACCATTAATAAATTAAATTTATATATTACACCGTCGGATTTAGCTGAAAAATTAGGACCACCAAATCTCATATTTTAAGCAGCGCCAACAATTAATTAAAAAAAAAATAAAAAAATCCTATACAAGATACGACCAGTCTAATATACAAGTATGAAAAAAATAAATTATATTTACATGTACATATAAAGGGTGTCTCAGTAGGAATGCACTTTTAAAATTTAGTGTCATTTTTTTTGTGCAAGGAGCAACTTCGAAATTTGGCAGCTGTAACATGCGTGCAAGTCCCAGAAATTGAAATCGATTCAACTTATTTTTAAGTTTTGTTTTAAGGAATATTAGACTAGATATATAATTTTATAAATAAAATAATTGTATTCCGATTTTAGGTACTCATTTCATCATTTTAGTGTTAATGAAGATGGCCTGATCGAAAGCAATTTTTTATACATTGAATTCACTTGAATTTTAGTAAAACATTTTGTGTTTACTATTTTAGAATCATTGAAATCAGGTATGATATTTCGGAATAGGAAATAGAATAGAAAAAATGTAACGTGAGTCACAAAGGGTTCACGTCTTTTGATAAGAAACTACATAACTTTTTACCTGCAAATAAGTTATTTTAGAATTCCCTTATTTTCATCTTTCTTTTAGGAACTAGATTTTGTGTGTTGCAAAAATTTATTTCGATAAAAATTACGAAAACACACTTAAACTTTCAAAGCTACTTCCATTTTTTGTAGCGCCCATCACAAATTTTTGTGATCAATTATTTCGTAACAAATACCTGCTAAAAAATTATTTTTATGCCATTCGAAAGTACACTTATATCGCACATCATTTAAAGGTACCTCCAAAAAATGTAAAAACACGTATGATGTAACGTTCGTCACGCAGGATTTTCCCATATGTTTATTTCCCTTATTAAAAATGGAGCGCTTTATGAAATAACAACGCGTTATTGGGTAATGAAGCAAAGTGAAGTCAATGCCAATTTTTCGAAAAAGGCCTTCTTCTCCGATGTAGCGTATCTCCATCTGAATGAGTTCGTGAATTCAGAAAATTGTTTAATTTGGAGCTCAGAATGCAAATGCACCCATAACGAGCAATTGTCTGGTGCGGATTTGGGTCAGGCGTGATTGAACCTTACTTTTTTGAACATGAGGCCGAAATTACAGTGATTGGGAAGGTCATTTGTAACAGTAACTCGATAACAGACTACTTGTGGCCTTATCTGGATGGCAGGGATCTAGACCTAGACATGTGGTTTCAACAAGACGGTGCCACTTTCAACACCGCGCATGAAACAATCGCTTGATTCCAAAACAAATTATCTCAAGAAATTCTGATGTTAACTGGCCACTAAGATCATTCGATTTTTTTCTTTGAAATTTTGTGAAAACTTGGACTAATGCGAATAAGCTGAGCTCAAATCTCAGATCTAACGCGTCATCGCTGAGATCGAAAATCGATAAAACGAGAAAAAACTTTGTGGTTTTAAGATAGCCACTTTTCAGCCACTTAATTGATTTGAAACAGTTTTGCTTGGCAACATAAAATGCTCATGATTGCCCTACAAAATAAACCATACATCATTTTGTTGTCTTTCCTACATAAAAAGCTAAAGTAATAAAAACAGAATGTAATTTGGCTAATTGTTTACTTCTTATTGCTGCTAATCAGAAGTTATACAATAAAAAATTTAAATAAAGGTGGTTTTCGTTTCTATTTCCCCTGCGATAAACCGAAATTTGTTGATTTTGATTGGAATCAATGTCAGAGTTCTCTGTAAACAAGATCTGTACAGTCCATGAATTTATTAAACGCTTATTTAATAATTTGGTTGCCCCTAAGATTTCCTTTAAGTCTTTGCTTGTAACTAAAAATGTAAACCAAAAGAAGTTTAAAACAAAAAATATTGAAAATGTTCTCTTTTTCTTTTTACATTATTAAATATCGGTATAAAATATCTAACGAGCCTAATCTTGTCTAACATAGTTGCGTCGTGTCACAATGCATTCATATATTGACGTGTTTTATTTTGATTCTTAACTTGAAATTTGTTTTCGAAGTCAAATAAAGTCACACGACTGGCGTGACAACCAAACAAAAATCTTTATGAACACCGACGCATTACTAACTAACTAGAACGAAATTTCATGAAATTAAATAAACAAAAATATTCAGCAAATATTTAGAAAACGGCAGACGAAATTAAGAAAATACAAATTTTTGTTTTCTAAATAAACAGTCTCGTCTTGATTCCACTTAACAGGCATACAAAGGACACATGCATTAAAATGAAAGAAAAACTAGATGTGTGTGGACGTGCATGCCATGCCCACTGAAAAATTTCAATTGAAAATCAAATTTTTTGGTTTAAATTAGATTGAGTTTGTAAGAGTTAATACTTAAAAAAATATTTGTAGAAAACAATTTTTCCAAAAACAATCTTACACAATTTCGAATCGGTGAAAATGCATTTTTCACGCTGATACAACAATCAAACAATAACTATTCACTAAAAATTTTTGGCAAAAAAAAATCAAGAAAAGGGTTTTGGTGTCATAAATCAGCATGTAGTAGATACGACGTATTTAGTAGTTTCTGTTCTGTAGTTTCTTGTATTTGATGGTGCTCTAGATACGCAGCCGCTCAAAACACATCGATGCAATAAAATCATAAAATTTTCATAAAAGTAGAATACAAAATAGGCAAAGTCCTGTTATAAATTATCACTTAAACCGTTTGTTATATTATATGTACGCATTTGAAAGTTACACAAAATTTTTTTTAGATTTTATGGTTTGAATGGCAGCGATTGAGCGTTGAGCAATATGACGTCAACAAAACAAACTCTGGGAATTTCACGGTATCAAAATACTACAGTAACAAATACGAGTTGAATAAGAAAGAAACTGACAGTGAAAGAATTGCTTTTGTTTCGATTTCCATTAAAAGGGTTTTCTAACTCATGCAGAGTTATGAAATTTTGTTCCAAAATAAAAAGTGTGGTGGGATCGTGTTATGGTCCAATTGTGTAGTTATGTGTTTCTTATTTTTTCATGTTACATGTAAATATAATACATATTTTTAATTTACATATGCATGTTAAATGTTGGATGATATATACCTGTTTACTATGTATCTATATGTTATAAGATATTTCAGATATCTTAACAAGCATCATAATAACGGTCATTGTTAAAAGCAACTAATTGCCTTTAAGGTTCTTTATTTGACTTGTTTGGTTAAGTGTTAATATTTAAATTTTTATAGTTAATACCTTGATTTCCTTTATCATCTTCTGACAATCGTTGCCGTAATATCTTTTCTATAATTTTAATTCAGACTGTTGTGCAGTAACATTTTTTATTTACATATTTTAATTTTTTGTTTCATCGATTATTACAACCAGACAAATTGACAGAAACTCTCCATTAAATATAGAGTTTATGTTACAAGTATTAATGCACTAAGACGTGCGATCACTTAAGCCCATAAGATAAAACTTTTATATGTCAGATTAAATATGGAATTTCAAATGAAAGATAACACTTGTTCAAAAGTCTTAAATATTTGCATATAAATTTTGTCATTAAAACTGGTTAAGTTCGAGCCGAGCGTAGGTTGTTATTATACATATTATTATTGTATGTGGATACATGCATATGTATGTAGATTCATTCATTTTTACATAAATACAAGAATATATTAAAAAAAAGTTATACATACATAGACATATATCAATGAACATTAGGGTTGAGCGGACATTTTTTTATAACTAAAAAAATTCCTGAACTATTAATTGAAGTTAAATAAAAATGAGCACAAAATTTTAGGTTCATAAGTAAAAAAATATTAACTTTTATTTTCACTGACAATGTTTGACGTACATGAGTTAATGTAAAGTTTGGCAGTTGTCGAGTTGGTTGAAGAAAAATCAAAAGATTTTGATTTTTTAAGTTGGCTTGAAGGTCTTTCAATTCGATTGTGCTGTGTGTGTTCGAGTCTCTTGATCAGCTGTTTGTAGTTTTCTTTTGCAAAAAAAAAACTTAAGCAATTTAAAATTGTCTTTAATTTCATTGAATTTTAAATAAACAATATAAAAAAGGTACTGAAATATTCCAAATGCTCGAAAATTCCAGCACTTTGGAAAATAAAAAATCCGGATTACAAAAATTAAATGAAAAAGACAAAAGCCATTCAGCCATCGTAATAAAAGTTTTTAATTTTTTAAATTTTGTGGTTATAAAAAATATAAATTTGACAGTAAAATAAAAATCTTTCAATTCAGTTTATGAAGTGTGTGGCCAAGAATCAATTCAAGACTCAATTGACAATTGAATTAAAACGTGTATGGGGCGCTTAAGTAGCACATATGCGGCTGTATGTCCTCGATAACTTCACAAAGGGCATGCCAAGAAGTCAATATTCTGTTACCAACCGAAGGTGTACGTAGTCAGTTCGTAAAATCGAGGAATTGCTGTTGTGTTTTATTTTCTGTTGTCAAAACCTGT
>OY101440.1:75757597-75817017 GCA_956483585.1 Gymnocheta viridis
GCATAGGAACTAGCTGTACCCCTCAATAATCAATTACAATTTGTTTTTAATAAAAGTATTAATATTTTATTAGTTTTTTTTAATAGTAATTTTTTGAAAAATTAAAAACGAAAATTTTAACAATTCCCATAAAAAGCAAAAATTTTAAGATTTATTATATAATTAAATTTGGCCGGAAGTCATTATTCACATATGCATAACATAAATTCATATATATATATATATATAACATTCCGTCGGTCACAGGTTGACAACTCAAACATATTTTTTGTACCTACTTTTCAGGAGACAAAAAAAAACGTTATTACTCCGTTACTAAACCGTGTTGGAAGTAAATAAAAAAACCAAAATTAGTAGGAGAAGTAGGGAAGGATTTTTTTTTAAATGTAAATGAAACGTACTAACATGCAGAAGCACAAGCACAGTCTTTTGGCATCAAAAACTCGATTCGATTTTTTTCGAGTTAAGAGTTGTCAACCTGTGACCGACGATATTTAAAAAATGTATAGCAAAAAAAAACGAACAAAATACTTTACCAAGAACGCTTATGAATTTCTTTTAACTATTTGTAATTTTTACAAAAAGTTACAATGCTCTAATAGAAAATTTAAGATTATACTTATGTTGTTTTGTCAAAAGACTACAGATGTGTGTTTAAGGAGTACTAATTTGGATAAGCGGAAAGATTGATTAAATATTAAAGATTTATAAATTTGGCTTGACATCTTTATTTGTGTCAGTTTTTACGACCATTTTAGTATCATGTTGTTTTTTATTTTATACTTGGCAGGACATTGTGTCGCCATTCCAGAGATACTTTCTCTTTTGGTAAATGAAATGTTAAACAGTTAAAAGAATTTTGTTTATAAAATGTTTAATTTTGCCAGATAAGCTGTTATGAATTCAAACCGTAACATTATAATCAATACTTTAACCGGTTTTAAAATAATTTGTTGTTAAAAATCGTTAAGGAAATAAAAATCAAGAAAAATATTTTAATATAAACGGTTTTCACACATTTTTGACCGTTATAAAACTAACGGGCTTTGTTTACATAAACATACATATTACACATTACAAAATCGCTTAAAACTGGAAAGAAAACAATAAACATGATGACATGATAATTGTTTAAAAACTAAAAGCTTTAATTTTGCCATTGAACAGATCAAAATTAATTGCTGGTAAAATTTTATTTTTATTTTCCTTTAAATTCTTATTTTGTATATGTGTTAATAATTGAAAAATGCCATGAAAAAATACAGTGCGATTTCTTTTCTACTGTCCGAGTGCAGTCTGTTAAAAAATCATTATCCTCAGAGTAAGTCATCATTGTTGCAACAAATAGAAAATATACATGTATCACAATAATTTAGCCAGTCATTCAGTTCAAAAAACCATTTGCATAATTTTTCATGTTAGTTTCAGTTGAAGTTATTCTTGCTGAAAAACAAAAGGCGTGAAAAGTTGGCAAAATATTGATGAGAAGAAATGTTAAATACATCCGTCACAGACGGTCATAATGCATCATCATGATGATACGTGTAAAATGTAAATGTTTACTCAAAGAAATGAATAACTAACTCCTCAATGGAGCTGCATGAGACTGGCTTAGAATACTTGGCATAAATATTAATTTAATTGCCTAGAAAAGCTGCAAGAAACGTCTGTTTGTCTTGTTATTATAGTCATTGTAATGATCAACCATCATCATCGTCGTAATAATATTTTGTAACGTAAGCTTACTGCACTTCACCACTCATTTTATAGAAAAATTCTACTACAAACAGGCAGACATCCAAGATTGGCGAGCATCGTTAGTTTTAGTGGTTTAAAAGTGCAGAAAAAAATTTAATGGACTGTGTGCATGTTTTTCTTTCAGCCGTGGCGCTTAACATTATTTATGATCTACGAGTAGGTATGAATTACAGCCAATAATTGTAAGGATTGAAAGAACAAAAGAAGGAAAAGCAAAAATCATACAACTAGCAACATGCGATTAAAATTAAATGCATTATTTGAACTTTATACATTTGTTTATGTTTCCTTCGTTCACAAGTATTTATTCATTGTTTGTGGCAGTTAATTTTTCCTAAAAATTAACTCACGCATACTTGGGTTGCCCAATAAGTTGTTGCCTCGAAACATTAAACAATTTTAAAAACTTCAAAAACTTTAAAGAATCGCTTTTGATATGGCAAAGGGAGAAAATTTAAACAGTGTACAGCATCTAAGCTAAAGTTAAATTCTAAAATAGATTCGTAGTGTATTGATTATTTGAATATTAATAATTTGTAATTTCGGGTTATCAACACAAATTTCGTTGAAAATTTTATTTATTAACTCTGAATTAGTCCAATACTTGATTCCTCAAACTAGAAAATAACGATTTCTCTACCACTACCTTTTACACGAACATAAGATTCGCACAGAAACAAATCATTGTAAAATTAAATAAAACAAGGTTGATTCAACTAGTTTTGTTAACAATTTTGCTTCATAAGCGCTTCATGTTAATTTAACATAATATCAAAGTAATATAAAAGTTATAGTTATCCACTTCATAGCAACTAGAAATCATGTTGAATTGACATTCTGCGACAATTGAATCAAAGACATTGTCATGTCAATATAACGTTAAGATCCTTATTGAAATAATAATAAGAAAATTTAAAACAACATGAATATCATGTTGAATCAAAATAAATTTAATGACGAATAAACTATTAAACCATTTAGAATTAATGTTACAGCCATATCGAAATAACATGAAAAGATGTTAAAGCTACAGGAAATTCCATGTTAATTTAACATGTTTCCTATATTGAAATAACATTTACGCAATGTTGTTTAACAATAGGACAAGCAGTTAGTAAAAACAAGTTAATGAATTTTTTTAATCTTTATTCATTAATAAACACATACTTACATATAGCAAATACATTTAGGCTTACAAATATTTGTTTCATAAATATAATTTACGATTATTAATTGGAACCGTGTGTCGTATTTAGAATAACTGGAATAAATACTATAATATTTGGTCACTAACAAGATTAATATTTTCTCCTCTGGTTGCTAAATTTTCCACAAAGCTTTTTAATTCATATTTTTATTGTTAGCTGCAGACATAATAAAAAATATAATTCACTTAAAACTTATACTACTGCATTTCTGATACGTAGTAAAGCTGCGATAGAATGAAATTTGCTGTTTCTTTAATGCTGTAAAGTAGCGGTACATTTTGAATTTGTTCTCTTTTATCATGAATTAATTTGATTTCCAGATGTTTCACGTTGTTTCAACATTTTTCATGTTTTTTTTAATTGATTTAAATTTTTTAACATGTTAATTTAACACAAGCCAACCAACGTTTGTTAGTATTTGAAATTGACAAAAGTTGTTTCAAAGTATTCCAATGTCGTTTTTAATGTTTAAAACAATGTTGATTTTACAATAGTTAATCTTGTTTCGACTATATGCAATGTTAATTTTACATGAAAAACTGTAATTATTACCTCAAAAACGGAATTTAAAAAATTAAACATTGATTGATGTTATTTTAAATCTGTAAAAGGTAAAATTTAAAATGTACAATGTTATTTCAATTTGATTAATTTTAAATCAACTAAATTAACAATTTTAACCATTGATTTAACATAAAACAATGTTAAAAATAAATTTAATTGGAATTTTTCCACAATGACTTGATATCAAAATTACTTCATGTTGATTTTACATTGGATTTTTATCTGTGTGTGATTCCTGGATATATGCTCGAGACATCCACAAAAACATTTTAACACTTGGTTGAGATTGGAAAGCTCTATAAAAACACGTTATTTTTAACATTAAAAGACTAAAACGCAATGAAAAATCGCTCATTGTTTGATGGATAATTCAAAATGTTGCATAGTTAGTGCAGCTCTATTGATATCTGAATATGTGATTTATAAATAAAATTTAATGGCCCATCTACGCATAAAACTCACGTATTCTTATGTATGTATATATAATAATTCATTTTAAATTAAATATAAAATGAAGACTTGCAGCAACAAAACAAACAGATAAGTATTCCATCGAGGGGGAATTGATTTAAACCATTTTGTACTAATTTACACCCCGCTTGATTGAATTGAACATATATTTATTATCCTAACATGGTGACAAACATACTTAACGCTTTTGCAATATTTTTTGTTTATTAACTAAATCAATATATTGTAATGACTTTATTTTACGACATTGAGAACAACCCCGGGCGGCACTCCAAACGTTGTCAAACTGATGTCCAAAGGATTAGTGCAGCAACAACGATAAATATCCCTGGGTTCTTTTAATTAATCTAATTGATGTTAAGATTCATAATCATTTCATTTAAGTATGTTTCAGGTTTGTGTTTAATTTTTTTTGCTATTCATTTCTAAACTGTTTCGCAAAAATAGAAAATTTTCAGAAACCAAGCAAAAAACCAAACATGCCTGCTAATGATGATCTTCTTCCCTCATTATTGCACAGACAAAGTAAAGTGAAGAAAAAGCGCAAAAAAACGAGAAAAAAATCACGTTTAATTAAAAAGTTTTGCAATCGTAAAAAATGCGTTCACAACTGTGTAATTAAAAAGTCCGTTTAGTCAGAAAGTGGCATGAGTGAGTGACTGTAAGTGTTTGGTCAGTCAGGGAAGCAAAACCAGCTAAACTCTAGCAACATCGACTTCTGTGTACACAAAATTCAAAATTTGTTGCTAGCAATGATACTGATAATAATAATGATGATGGCGACTACGATGATGAGCATTAATAAAAATAATTGTCAGTGGTTTTGCCACTATTTAAAACATTTTACGACTTTGCAAGTTTAATTAAAAAAAATCGCTGTTTTTCGTTCATTTGCTAGCTCACTCACCGAACCACTCACTCGGCCCACTTTTAACATTCAAGTTTTCGATTGTATTTCTGGTTCCTCTTGATGTCTTTATACCTACCTGTAGTTTTAATGATTACTTTTTTAAGGTCGGATAGTAGTTGATGAGAAATATTTAACTATGACTATAATTTCTAAAATAGTTTTTGTTTGACTATGTACGTACGTACTATGTACTCATAGTATATACATACATTTATAAATATGTAAGTAGTTGCTGCGAGATCGAGGTCAATTTATCAGAACTTAAGTTTTGGTTTGACAAAGATCCGCCAATGATAAACTCTACTGACACAACCGATGGTAGCTTAAAATGGAAACTTCATTGAATGACCTTTACCACTGTTAAATAATTTGAAGTTGATATCGATTTGGTAACGTATTCAATTAGTAATCTATATGTTATTGACAGACATCTTTTCTTGGAATATATTCATTCATTCAGCCTTTAATTGTTTTGTAGTTTTATTGTAAGTTATTATTATTGAACACATAATTTAGTTCCAATGGAAAAACATTTTTACTTTGCAAAACAGAAACTGAATTCCTAAAAAAACGTAAAGCTTTACCCAGTTAAAGTAATTAATTTAGAATTTTTCTAAAGAATACATATCGATTATGGTACACCTAGAATAAGCTTTTGACATTTAGATAAAATTACGACTAAAGAAAATCTAATCTATCGGTTATCCATCAAGATGTTTTTTGGTTCAAGTTTAAACCAGCACGAAATGTCGAAATATATGTATTAAGGATAATATGTATCAGAAGAAGAAAATAAAAAATTTGTGATTGCATATTTATATATTAAATTTACTTCTTCATTAATGAAGACAATTACTGACTATTTTTTTGCATTTTATGTGTGGCCCAACTAGTACAAGAACCAAGTCAGCGTATTGTTTGGCCAACTAGAACCATTTAACAATTTTCGTGCCATTAAATAAATAAACGTGATTTGAACGTGTTGTTTTAATGGATTTTGATTTTCTAATAATTCATAGTTTTATATAAATACATTTTTAAATATTTATTGCTGAATAAAATATTCATTCGCAATCGAATAGTTTTTATTTAAATGTTTTTTTTTATAATTTTTATTATTTCATTTATTTATTATTTCATTATTTCAAGCAAAATAAAAAAGCGAGCCATATATTTGTATTTATCTAAGCTATAAAATAATCTGAACTTCATAAAATAATAAGATACAATTAAAATAAAAATCGAGACAAATGTCACAAAATATAACATAATAAAACAAAATATAACAATTAAAAAGGAATTAACGACAGCAAATAAAAAAGAAATTACTCAGAACTGTAATATAAATGTTGTTCAATACATAATCTGTGATTCTTAAGGCTTTTCTATCACGTATCCTTTCGACGCAATCTCTGTTTTTATATTTCGGAATTTTGCATAATTTTTTGCTTTCTAATAATTTTTCCTAACTGTACTTCAAATATAAAACTTTTTATATAGACTATTAGTTAAAATCCAATTGAATGTAATTGTGTTGCTATGCGTTCTAGGATAATTTTGATTAAACATAAGAATGTTAAAAATGATTTATATGTATCCTTAAAACTGTGACGCTTGAAAATGCAGAACTTCATATTGGCTAATATTTTTTATACTTAGAAATAAATTATTCTGTATTTGTTGGTCGTTTGCTTACATCAGTTTGTTGTGAGAAAAACCTACGAGATAGAAAAAATGGTGTCTTAATAATAATATTGTAATACAAAACTTCATGGAAGTCATATTTTTCTTTTTCAAAATTCTATATCTCAGCAATCGATGGCGCTGGAAAAACGGAAGAGAAAAACAATAAATAGAATAAGTAATCAGCAGAAATGGAAACTGAAATTTATTTTACTTATAAAATAAGTGTAATAAATGGTTTTACTCGTATTCTATGTTGTTATATAATTCTGTTAAATTCTAACTTGTATACATCGCCGCGGATGGTAAAATTGAACAAAGAACGCTGATGTAGCAACCTCGTCTGATTGATGATTACATGTTCCAATAATTCCAATTTATCAAAAATTATTAATAAAAAAATATGAAATAATAATTTGTGAATTCAAGTAGTCATTAAACTTAAGCCAAAATCATAAATTTCAACCTAAACCTGTACAGTTCAAAGAAACTACGCACAAATATTAAAAAAAAATTGCGAAAACAATGTTTTCCACACCTGTGCGAAATATGTGGCTTCGAAGCTCCCAAAAATAAATGTGGCTTGATCGAGCATGCTTTTAGCTAAGTTTCAAGAAATTCAGTACAGTAACCTGGAACTAAAAATTAAAAAATGGGCCTAATAAAACTAAGAGGACTGAAACGTAATCTGTAATCTGTAATATCTTAAAATTTTCAATTGTTTTAAGGATTCGTTGAGAGCTCATTAAAAGAAGAATATGAAAGTTACCATCATGCAGTGTAATCATCAAGTTTTCAATGACGTGTAGTGAACACATGACCTTAATGCTAATATTAATATCATGCGTTTTTCAAGTAAATTTGAATCAGCGCAGTATGACTAGAAGCCATGTTTTAACTACTTTCCCGCCCATATTCCTTTCATGTGAAGTAATAGGTTTTGGCATTTCTCGAACTTTTTCATTTCCTTGGAATCGGGAACTGAAAAATTGTTTTGTCAGGAATATTGGAATATATGAATTATCTTAATTGATTTGATTCATCAGCTAAAACTAAGCAAACAAGTCATTGCTATGATTAACTATACATTCTTATTAAATGAAAATTAATATAATACAAATTAAAAAGTAAAAATTTCATGCTTCTTATGTGAATTCCGGTATATAAAATATTACTACTGGAGCACTATTTCCGTAATTATTTAGTTGTAAAATTTAATTTTTTTTCATTTTGGTGCCAAACTTCCAGCGATTGGAAAAATAGCTTTCCAAAAAGACCCGTCTCATCGTTAATAATACTTTACAAGTTTTTTCAAATGTTTTTGATTCGACTTTTTCATTTTTATTTTAAACTTGCTCGTACGAAGTTAAAAATAATATTATTCATTGGCTATTAACTAATTTAAGACCTTACGACAGCATCTATAATAGAGCGGCTTATAGCATCTACTAAACTTTTGAAAGTTGTTTTAGTTGTATGCTTTACTTTAAGCAACGATTAAATCACTTTAATCAAACTGTAGCTTGTACCTTGTTTGGATAACGTAAATTAAACGATTTCTATAAAATTACTATTTCATGTATTCTCTGAGACACGTAATTTTAAGGAAACTTTTCAAAATGCTTAGAAAATTATTCTTTATAATTTTTGAAATAAATGTAACAAATTCTATCTATTTTGAAGGGGAAGTACAATTTGTTTTCTTTGCTCTGTATCCACGCCAGCATCTGCTCATATACAATCATTGTCCAAACAAATAATTTTGGAATTGTGTTGTAGACCTTTAACTTCAGCTCATGTTTTAGCTAATTTTGTTGTAGCAGTCGTTCAACTAAAATGCATATGAGCGAGGCCAGTCTGAAGGGTTTTTAAGTGTTATATACAAATATCTATGTATGCGTCACACCGACCATGCTTAAAGCGAAATTAAAAAAATTTGTTTTGTTCAAACACTCACAATGTAATACATGCCATGCATTTTTACCGTTTAGGAATTTGGCGAATTTCATTGTTGACAAATTTCATGAAATTTGAACAAATTTATAATCGGGCCAAAGTATTTTTTCATATTTGATTTAATTTTTCAATAATTTTCAAAGTCCAGCAAATGTTACAGTATACTGTGTTCTTGCACCTTTTTCTGCTTCCCTATCCAGATCCAAACCCTACACATCGCTGCATGTTTGTTTTGTATTTGGAAACGTAATACTTTTGTAATACTTTTCAGGCTACCCTCATACATTCGTTTATAGTTGCCCAACGTATTTTTTAAATACCAAAAATATCATCTGAGTAAAAATATATTCATGTGTATGAGAATATCAAGCTTATATTAAACCGACCATGTGTGAACGTACATACGATCAGAGACTAAAGTTCATGCACACCCTACAAATTTTAATATTGGAGGTAAAATATGTTTCACTTAATTTTAAGTTTTGCATTCCTATTTTGAAACTCATTCCAAGGATCTGGCGCTAGTTCAGATGGGAAAGGAATGGTTCCACATCAAAAATGTTAAAACATCTAGTATTTCAACAACATTGCTCTGAAAAATATGAAGTTCCATTGAAACAGCTCGCAACAAAGTATTGTTAATCATAAATGTCGCAGGTATTAAATATTGCAATTAGTTACATTAAAAACCCAAACAAAGACGTTAATAAAATCAAACAAAATTCGAATTGTTTGGATTTGTAAGTCAATTAATGATTTCAAATATGTTTTCTTTACTGAAACAGGTCAAATCAAATCAAAATACTAAAAAGTAAATGAAATAATAATAAACGGTAAATTTAATTTCAAACAAACGAGTGTTTATTTCTGTGTAGTAATGGACGGCAGGAGTGGACATACAAAATATTACAGCATTTAAGTATTTTATTTAAACTTGAAGTGCTTTGATCGGATGATTTTCGTATGTGCCAGTGGCATTTATAAATTCCTAAAGTTTATTTTGAAAAACACGATTCAATTCGCGAAATTTATTGGTAATTAAGTTAATTTTGTGAGAAAGCTGAGTATTGCTAAAATCATTGGTCTTCAATCATACTGCGTTGATGTCTTCAAATTGAGACACGAACAATTTGTTAACTATGCCTCTGTTTCGGTCACTGTTGAATATAACGTTCTGACCTGCATTCTCGTTCATGCGATTTAAGGCTACAAAATTGTTTTTATAAGGGGATATGAAAATAAAAAAATATTTGATGATACGTCAGAAAGAAAGTGGTGATTGTAAGCCAACATTCGGTATATTATTGCGGAAATGTAGTCTTATTGTGTATGTTAAAGTTCTACCTTCCCCAGTCGTAGTGGTCATTTATCCAAAAACATTTTTTACATACTTAATTTTAAATTAAAGTTTTCCGTCTCTACATAACAGTCCGTAGATATTTTTCTTTAAGATCTAAAATTTAGTATGCGACAGTAGGTACGAACATGTGTATGTATGTACCTTGACGATTGTAGTATTGTAGAGTACTGCTAATGCTGTTTCTGTTGTTGCTGGTGCCACTCATTGCTCATTTTCTTCCATTCCGTTTCAGACAAACCCAACATTTCAGTCTTCATATTCATCGTATTTTATTTTAGCTTTTTTATTTTTATTTTGTAGCTGCTTTATATTTAATGTTGTTTTTTTTGTTTATTTTTAGTATTTTTCATTTTTTTATTCGTCTAGAGCAAAAAGAAAAAAATATTGAATTAAATTTTTTTATTTACTGTTTGTTAGTAGCAATTTAACAATTTTCGAGTCATTATCGCATGCGCGCGTCGCATTATTTTATTAATTTTATATAATTTTCATTAAATTTGTTTGTTTTTTCAAATGCAAAATTATTTTAATTACATGTAAATGCCTTGAAATGATAGTATTTGCTTCATTTATAAAATACTAATAAAATGATCGTTGATAGTAGCGATGTTAAAAGTGTTTAAAAATCAAAATTCAATATAAGAATCATTAAGAAAAAAAATTTATTGAATTTTAAACAAATAAAAAAGATATTAGCAGTCTGTAAATAAAATGATAAAATTGATAGAAAATTAAATAAATTTTAATATTAAATTAATTAACATAAGATTTTTAATGCAATTGGATGCAAATTAAAAAATAAATATTATTTATAAAGTGTGGTTTTTAAGGCTCTACAATAACAAAAATTAATGCAAATTTTTCATTCTTTAAATGTTGTTGTTTCTTCAAAATTTCAGTGCTGTTTGTGTAAAGTTAATTTCTGCTGCGGTAAGTTTCTATAGCAAACGACTGATTTAAAAAATGTTCATTTTAATCGTTGATCTTTTGTACAAATTATTATTTCGTTTAAAAATAAATATTAAATTTATGATTATGACAGAGTATTTAAGTGATAACAGTCACTTACAAACATGTATTCTAACACTCACCACAGACAATGTTCTGTTATCAATAATTCAATATATTTTTTCTTTTTGTATTTGATGTCATTTATTTATTTATAACATTTTGTTTAAATTAATTTTAAAATTAATACTCTGTTGTTTGAATGAAAGTGTCTGATTTGATCCCATCATTAATTTTAACATCCATAAATGTCAGCACGTCTTGATGAAGATGTCATTAGCAACAGAATCGTAAACGTTGTGTTGTTTGGCTTGATTTTATTTTTAATCTTGTTTATTAAATTTTTATTTTAATTATTGTTTGTATACCTTGGAAAATGCTTGTGTTAACACATAATCCAAATGAAAATTGGTAATGAAATTAATTAACATCTTCACATAATTATGAAACAAATATAATTATATTTAAAAAAAAATCGTTTTGGAAGGGAAATTTGTACATTGCTGCGAAAAATAAGTTTAAGATTTTTTTTAAATATTTGACATATTTAATTTTCTTGTACTCAAAATGCTTTGTTGAAAATTAGACTATTGTTTTATTCATTAAAAATGTTATCATTTTTTGAATGCCAGTACATCAAATTGTGATAAATTTACACTAAAGAAGTATGTTTATATTTCCGAATTGAATAAGTGGATCTTGAGCACAAAACAAGTTTGTTTAATTTAATTGTTTAATTCTCAACTTATTGTATGTTGTATTATTGCTTTTGGTAATTTTCACATAGACATGTTTCTAAGAAAAAGTTTACACAGAAATTATCAACAACATTTATACAACATACAAAAATGTTGAGAATTGAACAAATATGTCTAACATCACCACAGATATTTCAGTTGCAAAGCGGATTAAAATGGGCCTAGTTGATTTGTTTTAAAAAAGTATGAAGAGTGTTAAAGTGTGAAGATATGTTGAATATAGAAATAATAAAGAGAAAACATATTTAACAGCCATGTTAATTCCGAACGAAACTGGTCCGATTGCGTGCAACTTTCGGCCTGTGGAACATAACCTAACCTAACAGCCGAGTTGGTTTATCTGATCTAGGGTTGGCTAAGAAATTTAAAACTAGCAAAATTACTTTCCGTCATATTTGTGTAAATGTTGGACTAAAGGTGGAACGTGCTAATGAATACAAGGCTACTTAATTAATTGGATTTTTCTTTTGATGTGCTAATAGCTCGATTAATTAATTAAGGTTTTGGTTTAATGGTTAACCGATTAAAAAATATAAATAGAAAAACATAACAATTCTTGAAATTAAGCAGGAAGAAATTATTAAAACAAAAATTTTCAAAGCAGCATTTGTCTAAAATAGAAATGTATTTTCAGCAAATAATCTTTACTGTCACCGCTAATTTTTTGTTTGATGTTTATAATCACTATTGACAACTTAATAAAAGCTCAAAACGTAGTATGTGTTGTTTTGATAATCACACATTTTTGTAGAAAGCAAAGCGTTGTATTCAAATCACACTAGATCATGTTCTTGTAAAAATTACAAGGAGAACGCAGATGGCATAAAGTGTGCAATATGCGTATTCGTGCGGGGTTGCTGTAAAATATAAAACGCCAAAAATGTATGGTGCTGTTGGGTGAAGTAGCTACTGCGTTGACTACAAAACCGATAATGATCATGAACGTGGGCTTCAGTCCAGTTATAACATCCAGCATTTTTAGCGTACCATTGCATTTGTTTCTGTTGTTTTGTTTAATTGGCAAAGAAATAGAATTAGTCACTGCACAGTAATTGATACTGGTGTATGCTTTCCGCCTTCGACGCTATTGGAGCAATATCGTTGGCGAATAAAATGATTAATAAAACTACTCTTATACAGCCTAACAAAAATTAACGCATCTTCTTGACACCAAAAGCGCTGCAACAATGCTACAGCACATCAACAAGTCGGGCAATAGCATAGTTATAAAAGAATCAATTAAGTTTTCTCACTTTCACCATCTATCCTTGCTATACTATCCCTTTCCCATAGAAGGTAACACACCAAAATGTCTTGTGGGCATTATTTGCATGAAATATTACTTCTCTTTAAAAAAAATTATGGACAATTTTTTACGTAAATATTACATAAAACAGCTTTTTGGTACTTTAGTAATTCTCATTTATTTTTGTATAAATTTAGAAAGTTTAACTCATTTAATAAATGCATAAATGTCTGAAAATAATAACAGACATGTAGACTTTTGTAGTTGAAATCGGCCCATCTCAGTTTTTTGACGGTCGATGTGAAAAGAGTCATCTATAGTATACATAATGCTACGAACATGGAGATGTAAACAGAAATCAAAAAGTCATAGGGTGTTTAGGTTTTCTCTCTCTATGGTATTTTAGATACCAACTTCATAAGAAATTTTCAAAAGCGAAGGCGGTGCTTTAAATATAAAAAATTATCACTAATTTGTTTTGTGTTCTCATATAAAATGTGTGACCATATTTTTTTGTCCATTTTTCATGTTATGACCCTTTTTAATTTCCTTATAATGGTTGTTTTAAAAATTATAGATGGGCAACAACTTCCTGGTGGCCTCGAACAGGAAAGATGGCAATGGCGTTTCTTATTTTTTTCAATATAACTTTTTGGATCCATTTTTTATTTTTATAGGAAAAGAACAAATATGATTCATAGAAAATTCTTAAATTCTTAAAGCGGCTGCCAGACACATCAAACATCAGTTTCAATGGGTGTGGCACTAACCCAATCACAAATATGGAAGCAGGATTTTGATGTGTCTAGTAGTGTATTTAAAAAAAACATATAATTGGCAATCGGCAGCCAAAAACCTTGAAAAAATCTCTAAAATGCCAAAAATTCTTAAAAATATGAGAACATCAGGAAAATTGTATGTTCAATATTGATTAAAAAACAATTCATCAAATATTTTTCAAACAATCAGTTCCTATGAATTTTGGATTTTTTTATCGGAATGTTTGGGGAAAATTTCGCGAGCTGTACCGCGTCTAAAAATAGTATATGCATACATATTTGTATTTTTTATTTTTGCATATTTTCGTATTTTCCCCAATTCAACATATACAAAATGATAAGTTAAGATCTTAGGAGATAAAAAGTTCACTTCTTCATATTCATACAAAATTAACGAATTATGGGTTGGATTTGAGAGCAAAAGGCTTTCTGTTTGCGATTTTATCGTAATTTTTCATATTTAGTTCTCTGTAGTACAAAGTAAATGCAGAGGAAGATTTAAATAAAAAATGTTTTTAATTAAATCCATCTGTTTTCTTAGCAGGCTGAATATGAATTACCGAATTCGTATTTTTTAAATCAATTGTGGTTGAAATTTCATGTGGTTGATATTTCATTGTGTTTCTATATCAGAAATATACAGGTTATATTGAACCAAAAACTTTATCGTCTGGTCCAACCGCAATACAGATAAGTAAATGGAAAAGTTAATAAAATTTTAAAAAGACAACTATCAGAATACCACTAGTTTACATACATACGTACATCATACGAGTTTCAAAGAAAAAATTAAATTAAAATAATGAATTAAAATATGTTGTTATATTTTATAATTTAAAATTTTTTCTTACACCGTCAAGTTATTTTTATTTTCGGTGTTATTATTATAATATATCAAATAAAAACGTCGACAGCTTACTGAATTCATTATATAATTTTTTGATCACTGTACAAAATCCTACCTGATAACATATTGGATATTTTTGAAAAATAAACCTTTTATCGTTCATAAAATTGGAAAGAACGCAAAAATTAAAAAAAAATTATAAATGAGATTGTGCCCTGATTTATAAAGAAATTGTGGAACAAACTTTTTAAAGTAAAAGTAATAAAAACAACTAAAATGTATCAAAAATTCTAAAATAATAGCATTGTGTGGTGTTCAGGATTCGAAACTGTGCCACCGGGTGGGTACGGTTTCAAATCCTGAACAAACAATTATTATTTTTTTTTTTATTTTATATTTTATATATGAAAAAGTTCGTTCTTTTTTTAAGAATTTTTGATAGCTTCAAATTATTTTCAATATGAAGATAATATTGGAACATTTTAATCGTTAGACAAGCAGATTTATGTAATAGTTGATGATTTTTTATCTATTTTGGGAGAATTTCTTCATTATTAAATCTTTTCAAATACGTTTCAAATCATTTCTTTGTTTAGTCGAAGTGCTAATGAGGGGATGTTAATATTTTTATAATGCACCCCAGGCAAGAAAGTATTACAAATTTGTTACGGAATTCATAACTTATGGCTGACTTCATAAATGCAGTTTGCAAAGCAACACTAGAATGCCTTGTAAACTCATGCTTCCAGTGTTGCTTTGCAAGCTGTGTTTATGAAATCTGGCTATACTATGAAATAGAGATTAGAAGCAATAATGCTTGATCGTGATTAATTTTTTGTTTCCATAACGTGGGGGCATCCGTGGGACGTTGAGTGGCAATTCTTTTTGCTTTAATGTAATTTTTTCCATTTAAATTATTTTTTTTTAATTTTTTTGTCGTATTTCGTGGGAGTTAATTTTCGTGATTGTGACTTCTTTCGTCATTCCATACTATGGTGAAGGGCATATAAGATTCGGCACAGCCGAATATATCTCTCTTACTTGTTTTTATCTGCAATTAAAAAAGTAACTATGAACAACAAAACAAACAAATCTTATTTTCATTGTTCGATAGTGCGCCAGGTCAACGGGCTATGTACATAGTGTGTATTGCAGTCGCCTTTTATTCGCCCCCTCAAAACGTTGCTTGACTTAATAATAACATAATAAAGAAAATTATATTCTATACGGGTAACTTTAGTAGTGTAGTGTGAAAGTTTTATCTTAATAGCTTCCCGAGATATGAAAGTATAAAAAGTACATATTTTAGAATCTTCTCACTTTATCAGCTATCAGTATTTCGGAGAACTACCACCATAGCTAAGGAGCTGATACATATAGGTCTTGGTGGTTTAATAAGCAGAAAAGAGCAGAAATGGAATCTTTTTATTTAGGGTGCCCTTTGATTTTCTGCGTTTATACTATACATAGATAGCTAAAATTTTGTATATAATGAATAAATAATCTGAAAAACCAGTAAACGGAAATTTTTTATGTAGGGGTATTAGGTTTCCACTTATTTTTATGGGCCAATTTGATTGAAACTCCCTTGGAAATTTTGTTCTTGGTAGAAAAATGTTGTGTTATGCTTAGAACTTTTGTTAAACGTTTGCTTATGCAAGTTCTTTTAATTGCCCAAAAAATTAATTAAAAACATTTTAAACCCAAATTATTTTTTGTGAATACTTCAGTAAAACTTTGAAATAATTTAATTCCAATTCTCCAAGCGGCCCATGATAATAACCCTCAACAAAGTTTATAGTTGACCACACTTCCTACTTTTCGTTGCAGAAATATTATAGAGTCTTTAATAAAAATTAAGAAAATAAATGTATATTGAAACGATTAATTTGGCTCAAGCTCAAACCCGAGTTTACCCATTTATTTATTCTAATGGTTTATCCACCGTTAAAAGTGGTGAAATTGAACAAAGAACGCTGATTAGATGGTGTAGCCACCTCGAAATCAGTACTGATCCGTTCTGCTAGTCTGATGAATAAATTGTTTCAATTAAAAGTACTCTCATAATAAAATATTGAATTTCTCAAAAAATTTTCTAATAACAATGAATAAATAAATGGGTAAACTCGGGTTTGAACTTGAGCCAAATTAATCGTTTCAATATACATATATACAATATATATAGTTCGACTAATTAATTACAAACATTAATAAAGAAAATAACTTCTAAAATGTATTAAATTATTTGGAATACTCAATTAATTCAAAATATTATTTGGTTTGGGTAATATAACGTCAATGCCTGCATTTAGTGCTTTTGCCAAATTTCATAACTATATTTTTAACCCAAGGTTAACTACTTGCAAAGAAGTTGCAACAAAAATAAGGATATTCATATCGAATATAAGTTGTTTGTTGTGTTTGTTTTGATAAAACTGTTTAACTTGCAATTTTTGTAAAAAAAAAACTGAACAAATCATAGAAAAATGGTAGCAAATGAAGGAAAATCTATTTTAGGTGCAAGATCTGTCGAGTATATACTTCAGACGAAAAAAACACGAGCTAGGCGCAGCATAGAGCCTTAGGAAATCAATAAAAGCAGAAAGAGAAAACAAAAAGGGTAACTAAAAGGATAAAGAATGTCCTGGACACACGCACACAATAGCTGATGCACATCGAAGTAATGCGAAGCCGGTTCCGATGTGGTCGATACGGTCCTGAAAGTGATGTGGTGGGATTTTAGTCGGTTTCCCGATTCGGGAGCACGACATAGAACGGCAAATGACTATTTTCGTTAGGTGTTTAGTGTATGTCTTGATGATGATTACAGGCGCACCTCGCACCACCCCATCAAAAGCCTTGTTCACAATGTTACACTGGCTTCCTGCCGATCTAATGGTCAAACAACTGGCTATGAACTCGGCAATTAGACTCAGTGCCGCCGGAACATGGAAATCACTAGGTGATGGACATGCAAACATTATAGGACAGTTTGAGAATCTTCCCGAACTTATAGATTACCGTTCTCCCTACCTTATGCCTGAGAAAAGATTTGCAGTGTCAATCTCAGATACTCTCCCTCCATTCAATGATCCTAGTTACCGAGGGGAAGTGCTGGAGGTTTACACTGAAGGATCCAAATCAGTTGCAGAGGTGGGAGGAGGCATTTACATTTCTCAATTTCAGCAGAGGATACGTTTCAAGCTCACAGATCTCTGTAGCATTACTCAAGCCGAAATATCGGCCATAAAAAGGGCAGCTAACTGGTTAAGGTACAATAGGGTATATAGGCAGGATATTCGTATATGTACCGATAGTAAGGCTGCATTGAACGCTCTATCGGGTGTTTACACAACATCCGAACTGGTAAAGGAATGCCGGACATCCCTAAACGAGATGGCGTCACATTCCAACCTCGAGCTAATCTGGGTACCAGGGCATGCGAATGTGCCTGGCAATATAATTGCGGACAAGCTAGCCAGGGAGGGATCTCGTCTACAAGAATGGGACACCGACCGGCTAGTGGGAGCCCCACTAAAAAGTTGCAAAATTCTTATTCAACAGAAACTTATAGGGTTAGCACAAGCTAGATGGTTCAATGAACCCACATGTGCTGTCTCCAGATTAACCTGGCCCCATTATGATCGAGCAAAATCAGCCATCATTCTGGGGATCCCTCGACATCAGCTACGTATACTTGTGGCTGTCCTAACAGGGCACTGTTTCATAGGTGCCCACGCAAATAGACTAAATCTCCCTTTCAACGACTTCTGTAGAAGTTGTCATAATGAGGAGGAGGAAGAAACCGTAAAGCACCTCCTCTGTCAATGTCCAGCTCTGTCCCATCACAGAGCCATGTATCTAGGTAACTCAACTTTACCCGAACTCGCAGACCTTACGGTATGCAATCTGAAGGGAATAAACAAGTTTATTCGGAAAACCGGTTGGTTCAATACTGACCAGAATATAGGATAGCCAATATTTTTTATTTTTTTTTCTCGCTATCCATAACGGGCATCACAAAGGGACCTATTCTCCTGGACCCAAGTGGGCCGGTTGCTTGAAATCGGCAGCCTGTACAACCTAACCTAACCTTAGTGTATGTTAAGTAATTCATATATATTTTCTAAATCTTTTTTTAGAAGTATCAAAATTTGGTTGAATGTCTACTGACGAGTTTTCATAAATACTAACGAAATGCAGATATATTATACACTTCTTCTTTTTGAGAGACCTAAATGTTATAATTTATATAAAAAAGTTGATTAATAACAGTTAAAAACTGAGAAAACTCTTTTCCATCTAGAAGTAACTGTTACTCCTGACACATGCATAAATAATAAACCTTTTTTCCGTTACTTATAATATTGATATAGAATACATATATATTTATATTACATGGTTTGATAATATTTATTGTTCAAAAAATAGTATTTCCGTTGGCTATAAAACGAAATATGAATAGTATAAGACTAAAAAAAAATCATAAATATTTAGGGAAAATTACGAAAATTTTGCAAAACTTTACAAATCCATCCGCAATTGAAATTCACCTGAACTGTAAAAATTAAAAAAAAATTTTGTAATAATTCATGCCTGAAACGAAAATTCGCGAGAAAAGGAGAAATAAAAATAGGAAAGAGATTTGAAATTGACTCAAAATAGCGAAAGTCGAAAAGCATCGGAAATATTTAGAATTCGAGAGAAGCAAGAACTATAAAAAGTCAATTCCATCCCGAAAGTTTAAGAAAAAACTCGAGAAAATTAAAAAAAGCACTAAAACTGATTTCAAGACGTAACAACCAAAATAAAAGTATATACATATACGAGTATATATAAGCATGCACACTACGTTAGTCTTTAGCCTAGTACAAGCTGTCGAAGTCGAAGGTGAAATTCCGACAATAATAGTAACCCTTCAGATAACGCGACCAGGCAATTCATGTATGCAAAGTATACACCATAAACGGCTGGAACTAGTCCAAAGGTAACCTAAATGTAAGAAGAAAGCATAGTGGATTTAACAATACGATGTCCTTACACAGAAAAAACAGTAATAGAAAAAACCTAATAAAATAGAACAAAATTAATAAGATATCTCTATGATTTTTTTTCAAGAAGGAAGTCTTATTATTTTAATAAGGAAAACCTTTTTGAAAAAATCAAGAAGGAAACTTAGGGTTTCTATTAGGTATTCTTCTTGATTTTTTCAAAAAGGTTTTCTTCTTGATTTCATTAGGCTATCTTATTGATGTTTTCATCTTTAATATAGTTGTTGATGTAATTCCAAAAGTGAAAAGAATGTGACACGTTTCTTCGCACAGTTCCCATGATTTAAAAATAAGCAAAAGATCGATATCTTCAGTTAAATTTTTTTGATCCGCCATTATTTGCATGGAACTGAAATAATACATATAAACTTCATAAAATTACACAAAAATACCTTTGCGAAAAGTCTTTTTTTTAAAGATTTGTTTTACTTACATTGTACGTACACACTTATTTGCTCACGTATTAACTCAGATGCACTTGTTTAATTAGATTCTTTTATTTTATTTTAGTTAAGTTTAAATTTTATTTTAATTTTATTTGTCAAGTTCAAAGAAAATAAAATAACGGGGAAAAAAATTGTCACTATGTTGATTTATATACACATAATCCTATTTTTACATTTTTTTTTTGTAAATAGCACGACAAAACTTATTCAGTTTTTACACGTTTTTTTGTTAATGGACAAAAAAATTTAATTTTAATTTAGCTGTTCCTTTTTTTTATATGATTATATACGTATATATGTTATATAGGATTTACAATTTTCTTTGTATGATTATTTTCCATTACGGTGTGTCTTTTTTTACACTATTTTTTTACACAATATTTTCTGGAACGTATGTACCGTGTAAAAAGAGGATTGGGTGAAATAACAAATATGAAATAACAAGCAACCTAATGAAATCAATAAGGAATACCTTTTTGAAAAAATCAAGTAGAATACCTAATAAAACTTAATGTAGTCAAGAAGATTTCCTTATTATTAAAATCAAGGAGATGATTTACACATGATCATATAGGAACCAAATGAAATCAATAAGGGAAATCTTTTTGAAAAAATCAATTAGGTAGCCTAATAAAATCAATAAGAAATCCCTATTTTATACAATTCAGAAGAAAACCTAATAGAATCAAGAAGCTTTTCTCTATGGATTGTTTTTTTGGTGCCAAAAATAACGGAAATTGAGTGAAAAAATTGTGAATAACAAGTTTTCTTCTAGATTTTATGTTTTTTCCTTCTTGATAAAATCAAAAAGATTTACCACATGAAAATAATAAGGAATCTCTTCGGAAAAATCTTCTCTTCTTTCTGCTGGGATACCCCTTAGCCTAAAAACGTTTCATAGAGAAAATCTTCTTGATTCTATTAGGCAGTTTTGGCTCTGTGTAGGCTGCATTGCACTACATCGGAGTAGTCCAAAAACGACTCCATATTATTAACACATGGGTTACTCATAAGCAGTTTGTTCGCATCCAGTACGGCCGTTAAATAAGTTTATGTTTCAAAACGACAGAGTCCATGACTGCACTACATAGGACCATGTTGTTACTACTCCATTTCAATTTAGAAAATAAAAAACGCTTAAATATAACTTTTGTCAGTCCATAAATAATTTCAAGTTATTTTGGGTCTCTGAATATTTTCTTGAACTAAAACTTCGATTCAAATGCATTACTTTAATGTTTGACAGTAGCTTGAAAATTATATTAGGTACCAATTAATATTCCTTAAAGATTTATTTTCAAGTAAACATCAACCCGAATTCGAATTTTAATCTTAAGACTGCAATTATATTTGGAGAAGGATTGAGAATAACGTTCGATATCAAATGATAAAATAATAATCTTTCTAACAATTGACCTTCATTCGGGACAATGCTCCGCAGTGATAGCTTATCACCCTTATAAACTGAGAAACCTATATTTAGAGCTGCCAGATTTGGAGAAACTTTACTTAAAATGAGGAAAATTTCTCCAAAATTCTATTCAATAAATTAATATTGCTTAAAATAATTCATACAAGTACCCACAAGTACATACCTGAGCTAATATTATGCATTCATTTCGAAGCAGTTACAGTTCACAGAATTTGACAAGGAGTTTAAGTAGTTTATTAACAATATTTCAGACAGCTACGGTTGTTTTGAATCAGTCGTATAAAGTAATAAGATATATGTAGCAATAAGATGGTTAGTAAAAATTTGTTTCTATCAGTGAAATGTTTTCATTGAAATAAATTAGAAAAGGTATGGTTCCTAATACAGAATCCCAAAGGTACACAAGATATGATTGTCTTCCACCAGGAAAAATTAATTAAAGTAAACATATGAAACAAAACAAAGAAAAATTTTCTTGTTACTCACTCACGCTTGTTTCGCAAGATGATAAAAGTTTTATCACATCAGAAAGTTGTCACATTAGTTCCAAAGCATGACTGAGTTATTCTTAAGGTTCTTAACGTCGAGTGCCACACAAACTTTGTAAAATGTTATACCATTATACCCAAAAGATCTTGGAGATCTACTGGTCGACCGTGTTTTATAAATGTTCTTTTTGTGGTGTTTTACAACTCTTCACAGACAATGTCTACAAAATAGTTCATCATTTGAAGACGCTTCTAAATATGACAAATATGCATTAGCACAAATTGTTATTAAATCATAAATATATGGCATTTATTTGATGATACAGTATTTTTGACTTAGCTGCACAATCAACTTTTTTTGTGCACATAAGTCAAAAATGGTGTTATCTTAAATGTAGTTATCTGTCTTAATATACAGATATGTTCACAATTGTAGTTTCCTGCCAAAAAATGCAACTAAACTAAAATGTTCAAAAGTATAACAAAAGACGTTTTCATTGATATGTAGTATTTTTTTAATTATATTCACTTCTTGGTTTAATGAAAGTGCTGTTAGTTTTTATTTTTACAAATCAAGTTATGACAGCTAAAGGCGGACAACCACAGAATGTGAAACATAACTCCCAACAATGACGTTCGAAAAAGCGTGTAATCATTTGTACTTTTACATGCAACAATTTCAATAATACCATAATAATTGGTAACAATAACAATAATATGCAAACAAAATAAATGCAATTTGTGTGACTGATTTTTTTTTGGATTTTTTTATTTATAAATGGCTTAAGTTTGATATCTATGTGAAAAAGTGATCACCATATTTCTTTAATGTGTGCAGCTAACTTTGATTTTTTATATGAAAACATTTTAAAACTGACAAAAATATGGCAAATATGCGGATATACAAAATTCACTTAAGCAAGTTAAGTTTAGGAAGAATAATTACAGAAAATATATATTTTTAGACAGTTAAGTCAAAACGCAGCTTACTTAGATTTTTTGTACGAAAACATTTTTAAAATGCCAAAAAATATTGGGCATTTATCTTAAATGTGCAGGTACAAGAAGGGCACATAACAAAAGAATTTGCGTGGGATTTTAAGAAAAAAGTGTTCTTAAATAAAAGGCAGCTAAATTAAAACTACTGTATAATATAAAATTAAGTAAGATAAATATTATTGGAATATATAATTTTACTAGATTAAGCCAGTGCGCTTTGATACCCTCCGCCCGAATTTCCAAAAAAACAGTTTAAGTGAACCTTTGCCATCTGCAAAAAAATTAAAAATTGGTCTACAAACGACAAAGTTATTTGATAATAAAATTTTGTGGCTGGCACTTTGCTTCCATCCTCTACCAAATTTCCAAAAATATAATGGACCTCTTCTTCTCTCTCTTATATTGTAAAATCTGTAAAAAACTATGTGGAAAGAGTAACATAATTTAAACAAGTAAGAGAGATATATTCGGCTGTGCCGAATCTTATATACCCTTCACCATAGTATAGAGTGACAAAGGAAGTCACAATCACGAAAATTCACGTCCACGAAATACGAAAAAAAATTAAAAAAAAGAATTTAAATGGAAAAAATTACGTTAAAGCAAAAAAAATTGCCACTCACCGTCTCACGGACGCACCCTCACGTGATGAACACAAAAAATTAATCACGATCAAGCATTATTGCTTCTAATCTCTATTTCATAGTATAGGCTGATTTCATAAACACAGCTTGCAAAGCAACACTGGAAGCATGAGTTTACAAGGCATTCTAGTGTTGCTTTGCAAACTGCGTTTATGAAGTCAGCCATAAATTATGAATTTCGTAACAAATTTGTAACACTTTCTTACCTGGGGAGCATTAAAAAATATCAACATCCCCATATTAGCACTTATATAATTTTTCACACTTCCAAGAAGTGTTTCAACGTCTTTATCAAAAAGCCAGTGGTCTGCGACTAAACAAAGAAATGATTTGAAACGTAAGAAAAGATTTAATAATGAAGTAATTCTCCCAAAATAGATAAAAAATCATCAACTATTACATAAATCTGCTTGTCTAATGATTAAAATGTTCCAATATTATCTTCATATTGAAAATAATTTGAAGCTATCAAAAATTCTTAAAAAAAGAACGAACTTTTTCAAATTAAAAGTAAAAGTAGTAAAAATAACTAAAATGTATCAAAAATTAAAAAACAATTAATAAATGGTTGGTCAGGATTTGAAACCGTATCCTACCCGGTGGCACGGTTTCGAATCCTGAACACTAAAAAATGCTATTTTTTTTAGAATTTTTGATACATTTTAGTTGGTTTTATTACTTTTACTTTTTATTTGAAAAAGTTTGTTCCACAATTTATTTAAAAAACTAGGCACAAACTCATTTATAATATATATTTTTTTAAATTTTTGCGTTTTTTCCAATTTTATGAACGATAAAAAGTTTATTTTTCAAAAATATCCATTATGTTACCAAATAGGATTTTGTACAGTGATCAAAAAATTATATAATGAATTCAGTAAGCTGTCGACGTTTTTATTTGATATATTATAATAATAACACCAAAAATAAAAATAACTTGACGGTGTAGAAAAAATTTTAAATTATAAAATATAACAACATATTTTAATTCATTATTTTAATTTAATTTTTTCTTTGAAACTCGTATGATGTACGTATGTAAGTAAACTAGTGGTATTCTATTAGTTGTCTTTTTAAAATTTTGTTAACTTTTCCATTTACTTATCTGTATTGCGGTTGGACCAGACGATAAAGGTTTTGGTTCAATATAACCTGTATATTTCTGATATAGAAACACAATCGAATTTCAACCACAATTGATTTAAAAAATACGAATTCGGTAATTCAGATTCAGCCTGCTAAGAAAACAGATGGATTTATTTAAAAACAATTTTTATTTAAATCTTCTTCTGCGTTTACTAAGTAAGACAGAGAAATAAATATGAAAAATTACGATAAAATGGCAAACAGAAAGCCTTTTGCTCTCAAATCCAACCCATAATTAGGCTTATTTTCGTAATATTTTGCCATTAATCCGCGTCCAATTCCGTAGTGCGTGCTATCGACAATGCAATATTCCGCAAAACTATGATTTCTTAGGTGTTTTTAATGAATGTAAGACCAGTTAATTTTATATGAATATGAAGAAGTGAACTTTTTATCTCGTAAGATCTTAACTTATCATTTTGTATATGTTGAATTGCGGAAAATACGAAAATATGCAAAAAAATGAAATACAAATATGTATGCATATACTATTTTTGGAAATTTTCCCAAACATTCCGATCTAAAAATCCAAAGTTCATATGTATGTTTACGATAGGAACTGATAGTTTGAAAAATATTTGATGAATTGCGAACTATTCTTAGAATACAGTTTAATTAAGCCCAAATTAAATTATTCACTTGGATAATGCAATCTAGAAGCTAAATATAAATTTGTGGAAAGTAGGTATTTGCAATACTTTTGTTCAAAATACAAATGCATTTTAAATTTTTATTCCAAATACAAAATAGTTTTTAATAAAAGTTTAATTTTTACAATGGAAATGATATTTTGTAAGTTTTTTTACTCTATATTTTATCTGTTTTTTAATCAATATTGAATCATACAATTTTCCTGATGTTCGCATATTTTTAAGAATTTTTTGCACTTTAGAGATTTTTTTTAGACTTTTGGCTGCCGATTGCCAATTATATAATTTTTTAAAATAAATTTTGTGAATAATTTCCAATATTACAGTTGTAATTTTTAGAATATGCGCTATTTTCGCGGGGTTTTCAATTTTTTAGTTTCTTTGCTAATTATATTTTGGAGCTTGATATCAAATTAAATTCTTACATCAAACTATGTTTTTATTTGATAGAAAATGCAATTATTTGAAGTGCTATTGAAGATTAACTCACTGATGTTACAGAATGAAAGAATCATTTCTTATCAAATTCTAGCCGGGAAGAGATTTTTCTGCTTTGTTATGTGTTACTAAGTATCCAAACAACATTTTAATTGCCAAAAGATTTTTTATCACATTGTACAAATACAATAATAATACCGGGTTCTGATATACTGCGTACTTGCACCTGAATATAGAAAATAAATCAAATTACACAAGTATAAAACACAAATAGTCATAAAAAATGAAAAATTAATACATTTTTAAAACAAAACTAAAATTCAATTTCATTGATTTTGTATATCTACTCGTACATAGTGTCTTGACGATCCATTACATTTCTTTAATATAAAAAATAACTATGGTTATACGAAAAGAAAATGTAAGCGATAAAAAATACTGTAATATGCATGCATAATATTATACTTATAAACGTACAAAAAATGTTTAAAGAAACAAACAAAAATAAAACAACAAATCTTAGAGTCCAAGATTGTTTAAATATGCACATGCATACACACAATGTGTACATGTGCCGATGAATGCATTTCAGTATGTATGGAATGTATGTGTGACAAAAAGGGAAGAATCAAGAATTTGAAGTTTTTGTATTTTATAATAAATAAGATATATTATGTACTTAAACGCGTAAACTACTATGAATAACACAACTACTCTGTGGTGTATAGGAAGCGCTTGTGACTACCATCCAGTAGGTTGTGGGATTGAATCCCAACGCAACTTTTTCAAAAAAATTTTAAAAGTAAAATTATTTCGAATACCATTTTTTTGGCCATATTTTAGTCGTTAATGGACGGACTTCAATTATTTTCAGTCTAAACCTTCGTAGAACTCCATACAAGAGATCTACTTCATAAAATTGTCCGTAGGACAGTTGGGGCCATAAAAAAACAACAGAATAGGAAATATAACAAAAAAAGTCTTTTAGCTATATCTGATTAATTATTGGACCGAGTTTTGTTATTTTCAAACCGAACAATTTTATGAAAAATTCCAAGAGAATGGTATAAAATTTATGTCTCTTTGTTGTGTGTTGGCCTTAATTCTAAATACACCAAAATCTTGCAGATGTACAGACTGACAGACGGACAGGCGGACATCGCTCATTCGACTTCTTTATCTATAAGGATCCAGAATATATATACTTTATGGGGTCTTAAATGAATAATGAAGAAATTATATACGGAATGACAAACCTATATATCCCGTTTCCAAATTTTTTGGTGAAGGGTATAAAAATCATTAAGTATAAATTTATTTTCCTATGTGCTTTTATTTTGCCACATATATATTTGTTATTTTTTGAAACGGGTTTTGCCAATGCGATAACTTCCTCAGTTTGCAAAAACTTTGAAAGTTTATACATTTTCACTAAAATTTATTCTTATCATTACTTTCATCTTGTATTACAAAAAATGTACACCATATTTGGTGATTAGATATATCTTTTGGGAGATATTTATAAAAAAATTTTTGAAAATTTCTTTTAGCTTGAGAAATAAAATTTTTTCTTGATTCTTGAGAAGCCCTAAAAAAACTTGAGAATCAAGCTAAATCAAGCGTATCTGGCAAGCCGACGCGTATACTCCCTTAGCGTTACATTAAACTTTATTTATGTATATTTTGAAGAATTCAATATTTTATTTGAAACACATTTAATAGCATTTCTTCGATTTCATTTATATCAGACAAAAAATTTTAAAAATGGAGAAACGCTGTTTTAAGTGCAATTAAAAAACTATTGTTTAATTTTTTTCTCTTTTCAGACATTTACTTGAATTAAATTAATTCTCCAACTGCAGAATAAAATACGGTATGTACAAATTATTTTTAATACTGAAATCATAAAACTATAAGCTAAGAGATTTGAGTTGAGTATGTTTCCAAAAAATATGCGCAAATAACTTCAATGAAAAGTAGTAGTAGTTGGCGCATTGACTACAAAGCAAATAATGACTAAAAACGTGGGTTTGAGTCCAGTTTCAGGCAATTCATAACATCCAAAATTTTTCAGATGTGCATTAGCGTGCCATTGTATTTCTTGCTTTTGTAATGTTTAAGTGGTGAAGGCGTAGCACTGGTCACTGAACAGTACCGGCAGCAATTAATACCGGTCTATGCTAATGTACATCACAGTGCCCTCCTTCGCCGGTATTGTAGCAATATCGCCGCCAAAAATTATAAAATACTTACTAGCATAAACATTTTTTTGACAGCAGGGGCAGTCCAACACTGATATAAAATTCAACATAATGCGCAATATCAGAGTTGTCAAAACAATTCAGCTTTCTCACTTTCATTATCTGTCCACTCTCACTATCACTTTGCAAAAGAAGGTGTTACCTACTGGAAGGTTACTTCTCTTTAAAAATCAAATAAAATCCAGTTAAATAAAGTCATTATATAAAACAAATAATTGTGTTCTAGTTATTTGTGATGCAGTTGTCCTTTCACTGATATAAATGTGAATACAGGACATAATGTGAAATGATGACAATTGAACCAATAATGCTAGAATGTAATAACATCTACAACTATTATGCATATAATTAGCTGAAAGAAAAAGAAGGTGAACAATAACAATGTTATTTCATTTTACTTCACAATTTTAATTTATATCTAGTTTTTTGCTAAAATATTTATTTAAAGATTTAAATCTTATTATATTGTTGCATTTTAGCCATCCATTTTAGTTTACTTTTCATGTTGTACCTTTTTAACTTTATGACCGAAAATATTCACAGAGATTCTAAACAACAAAATTATTGACATGTGATGATACAATTGCTCAAAGCAGATTTCGAAAGGAATCAATACAACTTAATAATTGATTGTCTAAAAACCTTTGATATTTTTATGAATATAAACTTTGAAACTCAACTTTAACTTGCGAACGTATTTTTTGAGAGGGATCGAAAAAAAATTTGAAAGAGTCATAAAAAATACGAAGATAGTTAAAGGATGGCAACCATAATGTTTTTATAAAATAGTTTCACAAATAAAATGTTAAATGAACATATTTTGAAGTCGATTCAAATATAATCAGACTCTTTTGGAGAATAGAGAAGTCGTTGATGGTTTTTCTAATAAGAAAAGGTAGAATAAGGTAAGATACGTAAAGCTTTAAATTTACTAAGTGAAATTTCCTTTAGCTTTTTTAGTTAAATTTGTTTTGTTTATTTTTCTAAAATATAAATTAACTACATATTACATTTTCAATTTAATTTCTTTGATTATCAAAACTTAGTTTTATAAATATTGGTAATCAAAATAAAATTTTGATAGTAAGAAAAGATGCTAACAAATAAGGATATAAGTAAACAAAACTACGGTAGTGTTTCCCAAGATTTTGTATATATTTGGTCTTCGAATATGTTTGGTTAAAAAATTATTATTTCTTTTAATTTATTGCATGTAATGAAAGTATAATGAGAATAATGGCAATAACAGTAACAGGTGCCTTTAGAACAACTCCTTCTAAGGCACTGTTCACGATATTGAACTGGCTACCACCAGACACTTTGGCTAAAAAGTTGGCTGCGAACACGGCAGTAAGACTAAAAGCCACCAGAGCATGGAGAGATTACAATATCGGTCATGCCAACATCCTATATAGTATAAATTGGCACATGAACGTTGACTATGTCACACCTGAGCCAATCTTTGATCCTGGCTTCTCTGTAAGCTTTTCGGATAACGCGGTCCACCCTGATGACCTACATACAACCGCGAATGTGATTAAAATTTTCACGGACGGGTCGAAATCACTGAATGGTGTCGGTTCTGGCATTTACTCCGAGCAGCTAAACTGGTGCATTCCTCTAAGGCTGCCGGACCACTGCAGTGTCATTCAGGCTGAAATAACGGCCATCTACACAGCCGCAAAATTCATTCGGTATGGCGAAATATCTGGTAGGGATATTCAGATCAATAACGATAGTAAGGCGGCCATTAGATCCCTGGAGAATGTGTTCATCACATCAAAAATTGTCAAGGAATGCCGGATATCTCTCGACGAGATAGCGAGACATTCAACGGGGACCCTTAAGTGGGTACCAGGACACAGGGACGGTAATAACTGGACACTGGCCTATTGGGAGGAACGCCCAAAGGTTGGGGCTCAATTACAACGACATATGTAGAAGTTGCGGCGATGAAGAAGAGGAAGAATCGACGGAACATCTTCTCTGTCATTGTCCGGCATTCGATGATCTAAGACTTAAACTTTTCGGTCAAGGAACCCTTGGGGACAAAACTTGTCTCTCTAATATTGATTCAAAAAAGATCCACTCCTTCATTGAATCAACCGGGTGGCTGCGTGAGAATATCAGCAGCCAGATAACATAGGACCCTTGGAAGACGCGACAACATGGTAGCACAACGGGAACTAATTGATGGACCCACGTGAGCTGTGCTTGATCACGGCTGCCAATGGAACCTAACCTAACCTAATTAAAGGCCATGCATACAATCTGGGTATACCGACTAATTACCCCGATGGGACCTGCTTTATTTGATACAGTTTCTAAAATGGATTTATAAGTTTTGACAGTGAAATAATTTAAATGAAGCTCCGCTGGAATTATCCATAGACCATTCTGTAACGTAATTTTATAATAAATTTTATTATGAAACAGTTTATAAATTTTATGGATTTGTTTACTAATTTTTTTTAAATTTAATTTCTTTTTTGGAATTAATTCAGAAAAAAATGTTTCTGTTGTTTTCTTCTTCTGAAACATTCCGAAGCATTTTCGCAATGACGGCCTTCGGGCAGACGTTATTATTTTCTACACAATTATATTTAGAACCCTGGCTACGCGTACTAAAAATTTTGTGGCTAATCTAATATCTCAGATATACATTTTTATAATTTTTTATATATTTTTTGGGGAATTATTTTATTCGCACTTATTTGATCTCTTTGCCTGGGAGGTTTTTGAGAAAGGTATTGGGAGTTCAAAATGTTGTAGAATTTCAATATTTTTTATTCATTCAAAGATATTAGGTTAGAACTATTAATTAATTTTAGACTGCAGATAGTCCATCTCTTTATTCCTTAGTTAAAAAAAACCACTTAAAATTTTCGAAGAAAATTTTATTTTTCAACTTCTGAAGTTTCACGAGAAAGCCAAGAAAATTTCATAAAAAAGTCACATAAAATAAACCAAATAGAAAAATTTTTTTTTTAATTAAAAAAAATTGGATCCGATTGTCGGCACATCTTAAAACTAGCGCGGATTTTTGCAGAATCGGTCGAAGTTATTTTTGAGTAAAAATAAATTAAAGGGGTCCGAAAATTTGGATTTTTTTTTAAATTAAAATATTTAACTAAATTTTACAACAGAAAATTTAAAAAAAGTTCCCAAACGGTAAATTTTTCAAAAAGTTTTAGCATTTTCAAAAAACGAGCGGTTTTTTCAAAAATTCTTAACTTTTTTCAGCGGAAAAATTGTTTTTAAGAAATTCTGAAAAATTCTTTCGGGGGGTACAAAAAGATAAAAAACTAAATATCTTTTGCATATAAAATCTGTATTATTTTAAAGTTTTTATTCTAATTTACCTAATTTACTTTGAATCTCATTATAATGTGAATTATTATTCTCATTCTTTAAGTTTGTATTAAAATACTTTTAATATGAAGCTCAAGTTAAAAAGGATGATATATGGAACTCCGGAAAATTAAAATTTTTAGTAAATATTAAATTACTTTTTTCAATTTCCGGTACTATGTAAATTTTTTTTATTTCCTACTCTCACGGGAAACGAAAAAGTAGATGATTTAAAATTCCCTACTCTCAGGAATGACCAATATGACTTCGCTTTTCTGATTGCCAGCCTTTTATCCTCTGTGATATATTCAAAACTTATGGTCAGCCGAAGGGCAGCAAAACAGAAAAACTTAAGTTAATTATTCATTATACAATATCTTTACATGAAGTTTTGCTTAAGCTTAACAAAAAAATGTGCAATTATTGTTTTAACATCCCTGAAATAGATAATAAATATCGGTTATTCAGTTTACATTCCTTTGTCTTTTGGACACAAATATTATGGGAACATGAAATTTAGCCAAAAGCCAATTTCCAAGCCGTTTCCTTGAATTTTTCTATATTGCAAAATTCCTAAAAATTGGGACATATTTTTTTAATTTGTACTGTCATTTCTATTCGCTTTCAATTTCTTGGGGTTTTATTGTTTATGAAATATGTTTCCGGGGGTTATATTTTGGGGAATATTTCATGCCGATTACTTAGAACTTAGTCTTTACCATTCTATCTTAAACTTAAACACATTTGCACTCCTTTAAGTCTCTCGAAAGAATGCTGACTGTATATGCTTAAATATTTGGATTGTTAAGTTAAACAAGTATGTGTACTTGGAAGTTTAAATGTATGTATATAAGTTTAAGGACATTTAGCACATACAAACATATATGAATATTTCTTGTAAAATAAATAAAAAGTCGCAACAAGAAAGCAGCGCCTTGGGAACATTGCATTAACATTAAATTCCAAATTGTTTTTATATGTAGACGAGCACATATTCACAATGGCCCACTGAACTGTTACCTACATGGGGTAGGGGGGGCTATTAAAAATGGTCATAAATAAAATAAAGTGCGCTGAGTACATGATTTCTCTGTTAAAGTGTTTTCTTTGTATGTTTTCAAACGCAGTGGAAAAAGTCGAAGGAGAAACGTTCAATGACTTAAATGTAGCTGCTGTGATATGTGGTCAATCAAGAGTCACCCTCATGGCCTTTGAATTGCAAGCACACTTTGACTCCTTTCTATTTTTTTATTTTCTTTTTGCCGATATCTTCGCCGTTTTTTGTTTGTGCTGTTGTCGTGCAAGAGGGCATACTAGCCAATTGTGGTAAATCGGAAGTTAAAACAGGCAATAAAATGCCGCTATAAAAATCTATGAATGACACATTAAATCAATCGCCAAAAAATAAAATAAAAATGAAACCAAATTTCTCAAGGCTTTATAATCACAGAAAAAATTCACAAAAATAAAAAGAAATTAAAATAATACTGAAACGAATAAATATTAAGTGAGACCTACTTAAGAGCTCTACCACTAAGATGATTAAAAGTCTATAAAAATTGGAATTCGAGGTGGAGGTAATAAAATGAATTATGAAACATATTGTTGTAGCTAATGCTTTTACAGTGACCATTCAGCATTAAAGCCTACTGTTGCATGAAAGAACAAAATGGAAATGATGCCAAAGGTTAAAAATCAAAGATACATAAAAAATTATGAGAAAACATTATCGAGTATTATTAAGTCATTTAAAGAGACTAAAGATGAAGATCGTAAATTAAAAAAAAAAACAATTTGTTGCGCTTAAATCTGCTGCATCTACAAAATCGAATCACTTGCATACTTACACACACTTTTCTTTCCTACGCCCTTGTAAATTTAAACTCAGATTCAGTTTTTTTCCATCAAGTCGCCATAAGCAGCTGTTGTTCAAATGCGCCATTTTATTTTTAATTCAACAGATTGCTGGAGTATTAAAAATGTTTGATTTAATCTAGTCAGGTGTTTGACTTTTATATCTTTGACTTCCATACTAAGCCTAATGATTTCTATATTTTGTACCCGAATGAAAATATGGAATTTTCAATGGTGTGCTGACATGTACAGCTACATATTCATTAAAGATTCTTTTGTGTTTTTTCTTGACTGTTATCTATAGAGTATTTTCTAAAAACAAAAGTACAAAAGAATGCATTAGATACCTTTAACAAAAAAACTATAATTTTATTACTTTTATAGAAGAACGACAACGCACCGACAATGGCGTTGACCATCTTTAGTTTTGGCCTCAAAACAAATTCATCAGCTTAAAGTGTAAGCAACTTGTTCTTGTATCAGCGATTTTTTCCATTTCAGTTCCCATGGAATGTCTTATTTTTTCACTTATTATCTTTAAAGGGCATCGTTTAGTTTTATATTTGTCGTTCTGCTATATTTCTTAGTTATAACTTGTCTAAAATAGTTTCTAGGACAGGCCATTTAAGAAAAAAGCAAATAGAAATCAACGGTAATAGATTTTTTACAACAAACAAGCAATACTTGCATAATGACAGGATATCAAATTTAATATCTTTATTACGTTTTGATCAGCTGTTGAAACAAATTAATTTATTCCATTTGATTTCTTCTAAAATGAAGTTATCATTTGGATGGCCATAAGCCAACTGAAGTGTTCAATTCAATTATATTGAAAATTTATAAAGAGTTCAAGGTTTTGAAAAACGCCGCAAATGCAAGGTGTAAGCGCTTACACGAAGGTTATTCTTAAAATTATATTCAAAAAATATAAAATCTGAAAAAGGATTCTTACAAAAAATAAAACTATGTTTTAAACGTTTTCGGTGGTGGCACTCGTATTTCAATTTTGGTTTTAGTGTTGTATTTCTTAGGGCTAAGCAAAAAACTTTAACTCTTCAATTATCCAAAGCTACATCTTCACGGCCAAAAATATATATAACGCTGTCGTGAAGTTAAGTTTTTGTTTCCCTTGAAGGGAAAATTGTTATTGTAAAGTTCACGTAAATTGTTTTCCTGCTTTTACTTCTCAGTGAATTTAAAATAGTTTAAAAATTCAACAAATACAACAGAGCAGTTTCCACAGCCCAGATGATCAACTTGTGCAAAAAAAATTTGAAATGAAAACCACTGAGTTGTATGATTGATATCTACATACACATATACATGGGTATGTATGTGTTTTAACATGTTCCTTCGAAGCGTACCAAGGTATTATTATTTGCTGATCTTGTCCTAAAGACAAATATTTATATTTGCAGTTAAAAAAATAAAAAAATTGCAGTGGTCGATTTTAGAAAAATGTACGATTGTACACATGAAAAATATTTTTATTTATTTTTAGAAGTATAGTTATGTAAAACATCAACGAACTTGTGGAAAGATTTTTTTGAGTTTGCCGATTCACAAATAATTAGTCAACCCAAATAACTTGTTTTACCGCGTTTATAAATAACAAAGACGTTGTGAGCGATTCCATTGTTGTCCCAAGATAGAAATGTCAATATATGCTCTTTGGTGCTTACTCTATGAGAAGTTCCAGCTTAAGGAAAGTGGCGCAGAAATACTTAAGTTTTTAAATGAGTTCTGTTGCATATGAGAGAGTTTTTTCTACTGCATGTCTGGTTCAAACGGATTTGCGAAATTGTCTATCTCCGCAAAAGTTGGGAACCCTTTGGTTTTTAAACAAAAAAACTCATTCATATCAATTTTTAATATTTATCTCTTACAATGTTATTGTTTTGATAAAAAATTATTTATTTTTGTTAATTTTACCACGATTTCAAATTAAATTCGTTGTTTTTTAAATCTTATTGATATCAATTTTAAATATTGAACCAATCTTATCTCAATATCATATTGTTTATTTTGTAAAGTCATAAAAATTTTACATACATTTTGTTGTTTAGAAATTTGAGATTTAGAAATTGAAATGTATTGAATATTTTTTTATTTTTTATTTTTTAATTCCTAGACTTATTAGATACTAACCTGAGCAATTTGAGGAATTCATCTTTAAATAATGAAATTCAAGTTCAGGTCAGTAGCTTAGAAATTTATGATTTATTTGCAAAATACTTTTATTGTATCCTTCAGGGCCACGCCTTCACCATTTAAGCCGTAATACTTTCAAATATTCAGCAATTACAAACGTATTTTTTATTTCTCAGAAGGGATCTGCATTGCGATTAAAATAACATTCATATAAATATATTAATATGTGAAATCAAAAAAAAAAATAAACCATAAAAAATTATAAAAAATATGAAACAACAAACATTTCTTTAAAAATATTTTGAGAAACCATTTCGGATATTATCCATAAAATAAATAAAATTCAATTTAAAAAGAGTTTTAACTACTTTAAGCCACATGCATATGGGTGTGACGTTTATTCATCGTTAAGAATAAACGGATTCGTGTAACTGATTGAGTAAATAGTTGCTGGTGCGATCTCGGTTCACCACTATACAAAAAATAATACATATAGCCATGCGAGACTGCCCGAAGAAAGCAAAGAAAAATTAGCTGGAACCATTATGACAATATTCCCAAGTATATAAATCTAGTGGAAGCAGCACTACAGAAGAGGAATTGCAGTGTCACACAGTCTAACAAATTGCTTCGATAAAAATGCTGTTTATGTGTTTCTTATATTGTTGATTTTACTTTAGCAGTTAGATCATATGTGCTGATTAGATCGCCTGATATAAGCAGAATTGGGTGGGAATGCATCGAATTAAGGTGGAATCCCTCATCATGAGGGTATGACATATTGAACATTTTCACACTATAGTGCCTTGATTTTGTTCGATACCGCAAGACCCGCTGGAATATTTCGCTTGCCTGTTGGAAAAACTTGACGCTACTAATGCAGAGTTGACAATTTTGTATGGCATTCTTAAAAGGATGTTAATGACTACTGCTCTTGCATTTAATAACAATAAACGGTTGGAGATCTGAATAGAATTAGTGTAAAGCCTAAACTGGAATTGATCATTTGATAATGTTTTACATTAGAGAAGGTCTATCAATCAATTAGCTAATAAAGTTATTGTCTCCTCGGAATTTTATTTGAATCATTTGACGTAACTAGTCGTGACCCGGTCACATTCAGCATTAAGTTATAAAAAGCACATGACCTGAAATTTATAGAAAATACTATAGAAAAACTTTCTTAAAAAATAATATCGAAGAAAAAAAATACACAATATATAAGCTTTCACCAACTTAATAATTTTACTTTTTTGTAGTAGAAATGCTAGTCTTCTTCTTGAAAAAAAGTTTTTATTTTTCCCCTTTTTCTTTAGAAACAGTAAAAAGAAATGCAATCACAACAGATTAACTATCAGAAAAAAGCTTTCTACTTGATTTTTTATTTTTCTTTCTGATGATTCAAACAAATTTTCATTTGATTCAGGTGAAAAACACTACACGAGTACGACATTTCTTTTAAGAAAATAAATTTGACTAATTCTTTTAATAATAATTATGAGTATGAGTAGTGTAACGTTTTTTTTTCTTTTATTTGTCTATCACTCCGTATTTGGTTGTTTGTCAGAGTTGCCATCTTGCCGCAATATTTAGGGAATTTTCATTTATTTAAATGCGCACTTAGCCGTAAAATATCCTGTAGTAAAAATTCGAAGAATGGTGTTTATTTTGTATTTAGGGGGTTTTTACAGTATTACCCTATTTACTTGTTCGTAGATAAACCATATTTTACCCACAAGATTCAACTAATTTTTATTGGACCTTACTAAATTATGTTTATTTACACGAAATCCAGTAAAATGTTTAGAAATTGAGATAAAATATATTTTTTAAATAAAAATAAAAAAAAATATTAGAAAAAAAAATTCAAAAGCGTAGTTTGTTTTTGCATGTTCTCTTAATTATATTTCTTAGTACACACTCAAATTAAAATCATTTCAAATTTATTTAATTTAAAAAATTCGTTATATAAACTTTTAGATTTAAGAAAAATTTGTGCTGGCAATACTGTCTTTTATACACATAATGATGAGTGAACGAACCTTTGGCCCCTTGCTAATAATGTATCAGTTACATTCATCTCTTCGTCCGTCCAAGTGTCTGACTGCCTGAGTGCGACTGACGGTTGTTTGTATAAATTATGGGAAAAGGCGTTTGTTTTGTAACCATGATACTCTGATCATTGGTACAGCCATATTTTAATATATATTTTTTTCTTCTCCACTTTTCCGTTTTCATTTCTTCTTTAGACACAAGTGTTTCTACCTAAAAAGAATCATGGATATGAAGAAGAAATACAAGTATACCAACTAAGATGGAGACATTTTCTTTGGAAATAAGTTTTTACTTTTAAGTTAAAGTGCTCTTTCTTATGCCATTAAACAGTTGGTTGACTAGCTGAAGTTGAAATTGGTTTCTACTTAAAGAAAATACATATGTACATACATATTAAAAAATTAAAATTATCAACATTTTGTTAGGTGGCTTATGTTCTGGCTAAAACTAAAATTCAACTTTATCTGAGCAATAGGCCAGAAATTAATAAAACAAAAAACGAAGTAAGAGTAAGTGGCCAGGAATAAGAAATTCCAAGACATCTCACGTAATCTACTGCTTGCGAAAGACAAAAAGTCATAAAATGTTAAATTTATATTTCAATTAATAATGTCATCGACAAAAAGTCACGACATTATCATCGCTGATGAACAAACAACTTGTGCTGGTTGTTCGAATGGCTGGTTGGTTAGTAGCTTGGCCACAGTCAGCAAATACGTACTATCGGTTATATCTATATCTGTTTTGTTCTTTTTTGCCTTTTTCAACTTTGAATTACCTGTTATTATGCATTTATTTAGACAGACATAAACATTTTTATATAAAGAGAGGCTAAAAAAAGAAAGAAACATGTTTATTGTAATTCATGCCGTATTGCTGTTTGTTGATCATCGATATTGAATTCATTTGAAAGTGCAATTGTGCTGTTTGTCTTTCGTTCTTTCAGTTTGTATTTTTATACCACAAATTCTTAATGGCGGGAACGAACACCTTTTCATTTTTAAATTTTGTTTTAATAATTTTTTTTTGGGAATAAGAAAGAAAAATAAGAAGGAGGGTTTATTTTTACTTATCGTTCTTTAATAAATTAAGTTATTTAATGTGCTCTGAGCGTATCATATTAAAAAAGATATTTAAAGTATTTTTAAGAAATTTAAATATTTCGTGTACGAAAGGTTGTAGTTATAGTTGAGGGTTCAGTTTTCTGTGGAAAAAGAGCTCAGGTAATAGTCTTATCTTAATTAGATGGAATACATTTGCTTTCCACTTCAATAAACTGAATTTCTTGGGCATATCTTTTACTTATTTATTGCATATTTTAAAATGGTTTCGTGCTTAAGTTTGTAACAATTTAAAGTTTCTAACTTGTGTTTTATACATTTAATAAATGTAAAAAGGTTAACTAGTGGCAATCGGTAGTTGCTCTTGTTGCCTCTGTTTTGAGTAACAAAGATGAGTTTGTGGCCTGTATTTAGTATCTACAGCCTTAAAGCTTAACCATGCGCCAGCCTTACTGCCTTTGACGTAGTTTTGCGATAATACAAGTAGGAAGGAAAATAATTAAGCGACAGTCACTAGTTCACCGTGTTGGTTCTGTAAAAATAGAGAACAAGTAGAATGTAAAGCATTTTATATGAAATGTCGAGTTGGACATTTCGTGAGAAGACAGTCAAAAGCTTATCTCTTTTGATATATTTGTATTCGCATGAATCACGCGTGACAAGATAAAAACACGACACTAGCACATCTCTTGTATGCTGGAATTTAGAACGATGTTCGTATGTAGGCTTAAGGATACACTAGAAAACAAATTTGGAGGTTACGATGTATGCTTGTCTTACCCATGTTGTTCAATACCGCTTTTGTGGTTTTGACGAGTACAAGGAAACTATTTTGCTAAGGCACAAAGTACTGAAATTTTATATAATCCTCCTTTTTATAAATTTTTTTTTGAATTTGCTGGAGTTTCTAGTTATTTTTGTGGCTTGATTCGCTAGTCCTTAGATCTATTTTAAAGTTATGCTGAGAGGTTTTCTGTCTGTTTGAGTCAAAACAAAATTTACAATCTCCAATTAGCTTTGATGCTTTTGTTTTAATTGGTAGTCCTTGATAATTGATTTATATTAGATAAATGCATATTAGGGATTGCTATATTCACTGGTGATACTGTCAAACGCTTTCACGCTAAATTGAAGATACATACAGCTTTTGGTTCTATAACCTTCAATTAATAAATAAATTGTGTGATAATTTTTTTCAGAGTTAAATTCAATGTTAAGTTTCATTAGTTTATATCTGAAAAATATGTGAGAAAAAATTAGAATTAAAGAAAAAAGGTAATAAAATCTTTATCACACCTAAGTCATTTTCTATTCTATTTTATTTAGAAATGGACTTCGGTTTAAAGATATTTTGCAAATAAAACAGATTTCGAAATGACTAAAAACAAAAAAAACAAATTAGAAACCTTATATTTCGTAAAAAGAAAAAGCTTCCAAGAATTAACAAAAAAATCTTTAAAATAATTAATTTTTTTTATGTATTTGTAGAATACATTCTCGATTACATTTTTAATTAATTACATATGCCATTATTCAATTACATTTATTTGTAGATTAACTTGTTTAAGAAAATTACATTTGTGCAAGTGTAATTGCATTTTTTTAATTACAATTACAAGTGTTTTACAAAATTTTTTAGATCATTTAACGTTAACTCACCCTGAATTCACGGTCACGGGTCACGTGGATGAAAATTAATTTACTTACGCGTGATCATGAATGATTCACTCAAATCACGTGAACAGTGGCGATTTATATACACAAACATATGTGTATATATTTTAATTATGAAATTTATATTAATCGAGATTGCCTCGATATCTTTTTTCAAAGATTTAAAAAACTTTTGTTTGTTGAGGGTTTTTAACTAGTCTATATACATGCATTTCATCGGTGCTTAAGCCAAATCATCAGTAGACCTTAAACCTATTTTTTAAATGTTTCAAACCTCTTTACTTATACAAAAACTTTTAAAAACTCAATGAGAGTTATAAAAATTACAATAGTATAAGCATAGTATGCTTTGAAACTTATTCAAAAATCCCAACAAACAAATTATTATATTCGATATGAATCTATTTTATTTTCTTTATTTTTTTTTGTATATATTTTAGATAACTACTTTGAGTGGCTGTCCCACGATATCGTTATTTTGTGAAATTACATTTAAAACAAAAACAAAAATTTAGAAATTGTTTTTGTTCTAAGTGTAATTTCACAAAAGAACAATATACGCAACATTTCAAAAAGTTCGCTTTAAAGATAATAATTTTCTCAAAAATTTAAATAAGTTTGTTCAATTAAAAGTAATATGTTCTTTCGTAATTACAATTACTTGTAATTTGTTATTTTAAATTTTAAATTCCGAACTACAACAACATTTTCGCAATTGTAATTAAAATTATATGTAATTGCAATCACACATATATAAGTAGTTTCATTCCTTGTTCAATCTTTATTTGTGTTTAAAAAATAAATATTGTTGGGAAACATATTTTAAGAAAATAGTTGGTTTTATATGTGTAAGTACATACACTTGCCCATCTAGAATTTGTAAGATTATTTTCTGAAAAATCACTTTGCTGAGCCTTCTCGAAAATGATTCGCGCCAATGGGTAAGAAGACTTCTATTTAAAATACAATAGCAAATTGTATAGCAATCGCAAATTAATCATCCAGACAATTAAGATGTGTGTGCTCATCTGGAAGATTGAAAAATGGTTTTTCAAAAAAAGATCATGCAGGTGTTTGAAAAGTGAAAAATCAAATACGATTAGAAATACGACTGATAAATGACACGAATTACAGTCATAAATGATATAAAAAAGACTCCCAAATGAATGGAAATATGATTGATAAATGACAATAAAAAGACTTCTAAATAGACGAATAAATTACTCACGAAAGAATCGTTAAAAAGAGTCACAAATGAAGTGAAATAAGGCTAATAAATGATCAGAAAACGATTCGAAATTGACTTTAAATGATGAAACAGAACAAATATGCAACTTCAGGAACAATCGCTGATGGCCCATAATAAAATCGACGGTAGTAACTTCAAATTCTATCTTATTATTGTTTGATTTTCTTTTGTTTGCATTTTTAGTATTAAACATGTATGTATGTACTTTCATGAAAACACAGTAAACATTGTTGACGGAATGAGTATCTAAAATTAAGAGTATAAGAAAAAAAGCTGTAAAAATAAAATAGATTCTATTTCATGAACACATTCTCTGACAAAATTTTATGACAAACTGTGTGGAAGATATTGTTCAGCCTGAAGTTGCAGATTTGTTCTGTTTCATCATTAAATACTGTTAGAAAAGGGGTCGAAAATGACTCTGAACTAATATAGAAAAAGACTCATAAATGAGTTATCAAAAAGAGTAGCGGGTAGTCACGTTTTTCTTCCGACAAAAGTATCCGACTTTTTAATTGCGCAGTAATGAGTCAAAAAAGGCTCGAATTTTATTAAAAAATTAAATAAATGCTGGCTCGATATGTACATGTCCTCGCTATTGCCACACATATTTGGGTATTTTTAATCGAAATTTTAAAGATAAAGTATCATTTTTTGTGCCAAAATCTTTACATTTTTAAGTACGTAAAAATATTTCAGTTTTAGGTTGTACTCGTATACATATTGAAATCATTCCGACATTCAATCAGAATCAACCGACGAGATCGGTTAATCAAATTATATTTGATGATGTCAAAGACATTCGCGATGCCAAAACAAACATATGTAATGGCAAACGATCGATTTCAATTGGCGCAATCTTAAAAAAGTAAGTTCTACTAATAGATAACTTATCAATTCTTTTTTATATTGCCGAAGTTTATAATATTCTATTTGAACATAAACTTAATTCCATTGAAACTTACGAATTTCCTAGCAGGTGAAATCAATTAAAACATTATCATATGAATGCAATGAATAATATCAAGATATTAGTGATCAACGTAGTGTATTTATTTTAACTTCATCAACTATTTATTATTAGTAACCATTTACTTTGTGGAAATGTTCTTGGCGATAGCATAACTTTGGAAAAAATATATTGTGAAACAATTGCAAAACTATTATGAGCAGCAGTTTAGAGTTGCATTATTTTACTGATGCTTTGGCATTAGCACCAATGAAATGCCTGTATATAGACTAGCTAAAAAACCCTCAACAAACAAAAGTTTTTGAAAATTATTTTACAAAGATATTTTAAGACTAGAAAGAAAAAATTACGGATGGTATAACCTGATATGATTATTTGGAGAAGGAAACTGTTTGTGGCTTAAGCCATTGTTGTTTAATGGTTAATGTTAACTATCGCCACAAATATCATTGGCAATTTCCCAATAAAACTTATAGGAAATTCAATATTGTCAACTTTGTTATACAGAAAGAAAGGAAATTTTTAGCTACCGTGTTTTATGAAAATAGAAATTAAATCGAATAAAGTCGGTGTTAATTTGAACATTATGTTTGTCGAAATTGCAATTCTTAAAAACATTATTAAGAGAAAATAAACATGTTTTAACAAGATCACATACAATTTTGTTTATCAAATATACAAACCTCGTTATTACAGGAAATTCAAAATTGTTTGTTCGTTGAATATACACTTTTCGTATTCAAATACAAAAGTTTACATAGAAAAGCATGCAAAAATCGTCATCAATGAAAATTTGAAAATATTTTTTCTGTGTATCTAAATAACTTAAAAGTTATTTTTAATTTGTATTTTTCCTAGACCACTGTTTTAATACACTAACCTTATAAATAAATTATATTCTTGAAGACTTTATTGAAGTTTTACCAAAAAACCTTTACTGTAGAATTACAGCTTTTTGTTAATCTTTAGTTTAACTTATAATACAACTCTTTTAATTATTTAAATCGTTTATCCACTTAGGTGGATTTAGATCAAACATAAAGTATTTTAAAAAACAATCAGTGTAAAGGTTTATCTTATTTTTAATGTTTTTTGAGGATTTTTTCGTAAGATTTTCCATCTATCTGAGTATGTTGCAGTTGACGGACAGTTGCTTGGATTTCCTGGAAGATCCAAGTTTAGCCAATATGTGCCTTCTGAACTTGAAAGATATAGCATTAAATTTTGGCTTTTGGTTTTTCTGAAACGTGCCACGTTTGGAAAATTCAGCCCTTTCTCGGTAAGTCTATTGGTAGTTTAAGGGAAACGATTTGTTTTGGATTTATTTCACGGACTGAATGGACAAAACATAACAAGGGATATTTCTTCCTACCAACTTCGAGAAAAGTTGTTATGGCTAACTATGATAGGTACTATAAGTAAAAACAAAAAAAGCATACCACTAAAGCTAGAAGCTTCCGTTGTTCCAGTCAACTTTTGCATTTACCGAAAACACAATTCTTGTTTTATATTTATATCGGGAGAAAGCATAACTGCGTAGTACTGAAAAGTACAATGTAGCGTTTGACCTACATAGTCTCTTATATGAAAAAATTACCAGAATTCATTCAATTCTATAATAAAGCTAAAGGTCCGTTTTTGTGCATTTTACATTATGTTTATTGATATTCACCTTAAAAACTTTATTCTATAGGTGGTGTGGACACAAAGAATAAAATGTTATCTTTCTATAGTTCGAAAAGAAAAACAAATCGATGGTCAACTGCTGCTTTCTCAAATATAATTGACATTTCAGCTTTAAATGCGGTTATTGTGTTCAGGGATATTAAACAAAATTGGAAAGGAAATAAGCCAATTTGTACGACAAATTTTTTTGCACGAAAAGGCTTACCAAAAAACCCAATCAGCAGTATTTTTGCTTTCTGCTATAATAAAAAAAAAAAATTGGTGAATGAACCTAGGTATCTGCAAAGTTCATCACCATCTTTCGAAAAAGAATGAAATAAAGCATAAACATATCATTAATGTTATATAAATGCTGACTTTTATTCAAAAGAATTATGCTGCATTATCAAGATATATAGATATTGCATATGTGTGAAAAACCACACACGAGGGTAACTAAGGTAAGCTTTTTTGAGGGTAATTTAAAGGTTAAACCAATTTCGGTTAGTACGACTACTTAATTTTTTCATTAAAAAAATAAAATTTCAATTTGCACAAGGGTATATATCGTGTAAATCAAGAGAAAGATATCGTGACTTTCTGCCATTGAAGTATGATTTGGCTAAATCCCTTTTTTATAGTTATACTTTATGCTGTTTTGTTGTAAACAAAATAAACGTAGACTGAATATGATTTTAAGGAAATCACTATTTAAAATAAGATTGAAGAAATAAATAAAAAAGCACCGAAATAAATATACTGTTTTTTTATTTTTGAAGATTTAAAAAAATATATGTGTTCAAATTGACATCAATCATTACAAATGGAATACCCTTCACCAAAAAATTTGGAAAGGGGATATATAGGTTTGTCATTCCGTATGTAATTTCTTTATTATTCATTTAAGACCCCGTACAGTATATATATTCTAGATAGAGAAGTCGAATGAGCGATGTCCGTCTGTCCGTCTGCTACATTTTGGTGTAGTTAGAATCAAGGCCAAAACATAACATAGAGAAATAAGTTTTATAGCATTCTCTTGGAATTTTTAATAAATTTGTTCGGTTTGAAAATAACAAAACTCGGTCCAATAATTAATGAGATATAGCCAAAAGACTTTTTTTGTTATATTTCCTATCCTGTTGTTTTGTAATGGCTCCGACTGTTCTACGGTCAATTTTATGAAGCAGATCTCTTGTATAGAGTTCTACGAAGGTTTAGACTGACAATAATTGAAATCGGTCCATTAACAACTAAAATGTGAGCAAAAAAAAAATGGTATTCGAAATAATTTTACTTGTAAAATTTTTTTGAAAAAGCTGCGTGGGGATTCAATCCAACAACCTACTGGTTGGTAGTCACAACCGCTTCTTGTACACCACATAATATATCTTATTTATTAAAAAATACTCAAACTTCAAATTCTTGATGGAAATTCGTGGTGGAAATTGTAAATTGGCCCTTTTTTGTCACACAGATATCACATGCACACATACTGAAATGCGTTCATGAGCACATGTAAACATTGTGTGTATACATGTGCATATTTAAATTGTCATAAAGTAAAGATTTGTTGTTTTGTTTTTGTTTGTTTCTTTAAACTTATTTTTGTACGTTTATTAGTATAATATTATGCATGAGTATTACAGTATTTTTTATGGCTTATATTTCTTTTTGTATATAAATAATTATAATTATTTTTTATATTATTTATATTAAAGAAATGTACTGGATCGTCAAGACACTATCTACGAGTAAATATACAAAATCAATGAAATTGAATTTTAGTATTTTAAATTTTTATTCGCACTTTTTCCCAAAATTAATATTTTACTTATTCATTAACCATTTTGTTAAAAACAAATTGCAATTCATTATTGAGGGGTATAGCTTGTTCCTTTACCCCAGGGTAAAGTTCCCTGATGATCTGCATTAGCAGCAGTGAAATGCGCATAGGATATATATATTTTTTTGCATATTTTTGTATTTTCCCCAATTCAACATATACAAAATGATAAGTTAAGATCTTAGGAGATAAAAAATTGTTTTCTTCATATTTATATAAAATTAACTGGTCTTACATTCATTAAAACACCTAAGAAATCATAGTTTTGCGGAATATCGCATTGTCGATAGCACGCACTACGTAATTGGACGCGGATTAATGGTTAAATATTACGAAAATAAGCCGAATTATGGGTTGGATTTGAGAGCAAAAGGCTTTCTGTTTGCGATTTTATCGTAATTTTTCATATTTAGTTCTCTGTATTACAAAGTAAACGCAGAGGAAGATTTAAATAAAAAATGTTTTTAATTAAATCCATCTGTTTTCTTAGCAGGCTGAATATGAATTACCGAATTCGTATTTTTTAAATCAATTGAGGTTGAAATTCGATTGTGTTTCTATATCAGAAATATACAGGTTATATTGAACCAAAAACTTTATCGTCTGGTCCAATTGCAATACAGATAAGTAAATGGAAAAGTTAATAAAATTTTAAAAAGACAACTATCAGAATACCACTAGTTTACTTACATACGTACATTATACGAGTTTCAAAGAAAAAATTAAATTAAAATAATGAATTAAAATATGTTGTTATATTTTATAATTTAAAATTTTTTCTTACTCCGTCAAGTTATTTTTATTTTTGGTGTTATTATTATAATATATCAAATAAAAACATCGAAAACTTACTGAATTCATTATATAATTATTTTATCACTGTACAAAATCCTATCTGATAACATATTGGATATTTTTGAAAAATAAACCTTTTATCGTTCATAAAATTGGAATAAACGAAAAAATTAAAAAAAAATATTATAAATGAGACTGTGCCTGGCTTTTTAAATAAATTGTGGAACAAACTTTTTCAAATAAAAAGTAAAAGTAATAAAAACAACTAAAATGTATCGAACACCAAAAAAAAGCATTTTGTTGTGTTCAGGATTCCAAACCGTGCCACCACCGTTCACTAGAATGCTTCCAGTGTTGCTTTGCAAGCTGTGTTTATGAAATCAGCCTATACTATGAAATAGAGATTAGAACCAACAATGCGTAATCGTGATTAATTTTTTATTTCCATCACGCGAGGGTGCGTCCGTGAGACGGTGAGTGGCAATTTTATTTGCTTTAATGTAATTTTTTCCATACAAGTTAATTTTTTTTAATTTTTTTCGTATTTCGTGGGCGTGAATTTTCGTGATTCTGACTTCTTTCGTCACTCCGTACTATGTTGAAGGGTATATAAGATTCGGCACAGCCGAATATATCTCTCTTACTTGTTTTCAAAATATATTGAATTATTAGAGATAATCTTCAAATTCATTTTCAAAAAAGTCACATGCTATATTCGAACACAAGTTACTGGTTGGGTTTTTTAAAGTTTTTTTTTTGTTTAAATTTAATATTTGTATATTAACTAATCTTCGTTTTTCAAAGGTTTTTATATAAACATTCGATGTTTGAAATTTTTCAAAAATATGTTCAAAGCGGTACTTATGACTTGAAATAAGCACAAGCACCATTATAATTCAGCACAAATACTGGTAACCTTGATAGTCACCAAAGGCTCTGCTTAACAATAAAATGTCAACTGTAATTGTATTTGCTAACTTTTATTATATTATTAAAAAAACTCAATACATATACGATTGATACTTTTTAATTAGCAGTTTTAATGATTTTGGTTGATTTGAGAATCCTATATGTTTCTACATAAGGAAATTTAATTAAAAAAACAATATTTTTCTTTGTTAGATGCGTTTAAGAAATCAACATTTAATATTTAGAAGCCATATTAATGAGAACCTATTAAGTTTCGTTTAAATAGTTCAGTGTCAATGATTGGTCTCTTTAAAATAAGTGCTAATCAGTCACATGACTAATTTTGTGTCAGTTATATTCCTCCTACGGATTTTATTATATTAAGTGGTCAATGTTTTCATTGTATTTTTTTCAGTTGATGTTATTTCTTGTATTAATTTTTTTTTTAAGTCATATCAAAGTAGGCAAAGGTACAGCAAAACTTTGGTCGATTTTATAACTTTACTCTTAACTACAGGTTTTAGTCATAAATTATTCTTAACAATTAACAAAAAATAAAATAAAATTAGTTTAATATATTTTATAATACGTAAGATTTTATAATTTTTTGATTGTATACTAAGAAAATTGTAATTTTGACAAGTCAGAAAAACCTATATGAATAATTACCATACATCACAGTGGTCTTTTATAAAAATTATTTTGTAAACTTACATTCGAAATTTGTATGTGTTATTATTATATTGTTTATATTTAGCTTTTCCAAATTCATGCATATAATGTTTATCACAATATCCATTATAAAAAAATTTAACAAATAAACATCCAATCTCAAAATACTATAAACTGTGAAAAATTAAAGTTAATTCCTTAAAAAAAAACAAAATCTTACTGGAATAATAAAGTATAAAAACAAAATATAATAATAAATAAAAATCCCTTAAAGAAACACCAGGATTTAGTTAGAATTTTCTTGTTTTCCTCATTTTTCAGTCAAACAGCACGAAGTGTGAATATAAAATATTCAAAATTCATAAAGCTTTAAATCCCCAACACAAGACAAAATAAAAAAATAGAATCAAAAAAAATGAAATAACAAAATGTTCTATTCAATGTAAAATAATCAGAGAAAAATCAGGCAAGTTAAATTATCATACCGAAGCTCCTCTTTGGCTATAATTGTATTTCAGTTTTTCTTCTAGTTAAAACAGGGGATGATTCCAGCTCATTTTCTGTAAATAAACTTGTGATGCGAGTAGTTTTTCCCTCTTCTTTGTTACACTTAGCATGGGTGAATGTTAAAAAAACAAGATGAACAAATGCTTTCATATTCATTTTATTCTTTTACATTTACATAAACAAAATTTCTACATAGTTTTATTTCTAAACAGATTCATCAGATAAATAAAAACGAATTTCATAAATACATATACGTGAGGGATAGAAACGTGCTGGGGGAACCAACACAAGTTCAAGATGATGTTGCGACGATATCAACAGAAAAAATGAAGAGATAAGTTGAAGGGTCCGCATGCTAAAAAGCAGAAACACAGAAAACACCCACATAAAAACTCAATGTATTCTTCTACAAAGCTTTCAGATTAAAAAAGCAGTGTTATAAAAGAACCAGCCTTTTACGAGTGCTTCAAAATTTTTTATCATTGTAAAAATCAACATTTTGAAAAATTTTACACAACTCTTTTGGATTTTTTTATATTTGTTATAAAATGCCGTGCAGTGATATACCAGCTTGAGGAGATGTTACTTAATACTCCTAATTATTTATGCGTTTACTTACACAAAGTTTTAAGTATATTGTTTCGTAAGTAGAAAACTAATAAAATGCATTTAAATTAAAAAGGCAATTTCAACCACCGATTAGTGAAGTTATGGAATAGGTATTCATGTACTCTTATAGAAACTTAGTGTATAGAAACATTGTGATGATTATGCCAGCAAAAGCGCCTTCGGAAAAAAATTAAGGGTCAAGCCATACATATTACATTGGATGTATATGGCAGTGATTAGACGTTTTTAATGCTTATGTCAAATAAATATTTGCTCAGAAAGTTAGTCCATTGTGGGTATGACCATATTTTTACCATGCTACGAAAGTTTGAAGGTCAAGAAATGGATTTTATAATACTGCTATAAATTTTGTCAAACCCTTCTCATTCGATATACATGATAGACATTCTAAAAAAGTGATCTGCGACTCGTTGTTATAAAATTAAGCATTTGTGAGCGGCTTCAAAGTTATTGTAAGTACTGGATCAGGGAATCTCTAAATATTTTGAACTTACGGTCTGACTCACCGTACCGCGTTCTATGTAGCGATTTATTCCATGCCCAGATATTATGGCCGCAATCAGGACTTTAGTGGCATCAGTGTTAGAAAACAAGCTAGAAAAATCCCTTCACATTTTAGTCATTAAAATTTAAGAAAAAAATGTATAAGGCTTCTAATGCAAACGCTAAAAATAGCCATTTGCGCAAGTTTGCGAGACAATAAGCTTTCATTAACTGCTGTGCAATTTCCAACAGGTAATGTCAATTAACTTCTCCAGCTACATCTTTTACTAAATGGAGGGTCTCTGCATAATATCAGCAAGCAATCAGTTTCTATAAATTTTCGAAAATCCATGATTATATTCAACTTGTGATATAACGAATATTAATTTTTAAATATCCGCGAATACGAATGCGAATACGAATATATGCACCAATATTTGTGAATAGGAACACAAATTATTAAATCGAAGTTTGGCGCCAATTATCTTTGGATCAATCCTGACACCTTTAAAATGTAGTATTTAAAATTTAGTTTAGCAAAATCTCCCCCTTGTATCAACAATAGTAAATTTTTTTTCAAATTCATTACTTCACTTTCGGTGCTTACATTCCGACTACAGTAAATCATTTTCTTGTCTTTTATAATCGATACGAAATTCTGTTGTTTTCCTGCATACTGACTTTAAAATAATCCAAGTGAGAACGAATTACACAACAGAATATTTTGAAATTTTTTGAGACATTAATTTTTTTTCTCGTGATGTTATTCAAAATATTTTCACAATTCAGAAGCAATTTAGCTTAAGCTTACGGTTTTTTCTAGTGATTCGTTGTTGGTGAATGAATGATAAATCATATTATTAATATATAGCAATATTGAATTGATTAATAAAAAAATAAATTCAAATGAAAAGTTTTTGTTTAAGAAATTTAAGCAAAGAAATTATAAAAGCAAAAAAAAAATAATAATAAGCAGTGAAATAATGTCTGAGTATTTGCAAAAATAGTTTTTTCTGTGAGTGTGATTAAGTAGTATGTGCGATAGAAGTCGGAGCACAGCTGGCCCGCGATTACCTCATGGAGGATATCCAAGACTGCTAGGCCTAGTGCACTCGATATAAAAGTGAGCAGCTCACTTCATTTAACCTAGATTACAAGGAAGGGGCCATGCCCTCTGGCTTATTCATAACAACGTTTGAAGATAGTACTTTAAATTCATGCTAAAAATATTTTTTTCTCCTCAGGAAATGCAGTACTCAGTCATAATAAATTATATCGTAAATGATTTTATGATTGCAGCAGAAAAAAATCGAAAATATTCTTAGAAAAAGTTATATACTTTGCTTGTTAGTAGACAAAGCTACTTTCTGCCTTATGCTACTCAATTTTACTCGTGTAAGTAAAGCATCACTAAACTCGTTTGACCAATAGGGTCATACTTACCTCTTTGGATAGATTAAAATTTACTAGGTAGCGAAAATTATAAAAGGATAAGGATGCCTAATATGAACGTCGCAATGCCATTAGGAAAACCTGAAGCATAGAGGCAGGGGGTACCAAATCGGACTTTAATAGGGTAATTACAGTCATACTAACATATGGAGCCCTAGTACTGGAGGGTAATAGAACTCAAGCGATTTGAAAACATGAGAAATGTAAAATGTTTCCTTTTTTAATGAAAATAGTCCTTATGACATCTGTGTGTTTATAAAAAACTAGAGCTCTGCATAAGATATCTGCTTACTTGCTTAAGTAATTTTCCTGTATAGAAAATAACACAATTGGATAGAATTTTTTTATTTGTAAAATGTGTAGAAACGTTCTCAAGCACGCCCACCAAGATATCTTTTGCAGGGCTCTACTACAACCAAGGCACTCATTTTAAGTCAGCAAAATATTTATTCAAATGGCGTCGTGCTACTCCCTTAAGGTTAATTTTAGCATTTTTCTCTACATCGAGTATACCTACACAAATATACACACAGATACTTTAAGTTTCCATTTAAACAATTGTGGGTCCTTAAAAAACACCCCCTTTTTCGTTGGTTTTGTTCTTGATGTTAAGCATCATTATGCAAGAGAATTAAAAAAATAGTTCTACTAGAGAATGAATGCATGGATAAATGGTTGGCTGTACAAAGAGATACAAATGTGTTTCATTTTACTTTTCCAAACCATGTTCTTTTTTCTTTAAGAAAACCACCCCCAACAACGATTTTTAGATTCAATTTAATTTGAAGGCAAATGTGTTTTTGTATCTGTCTGTTTGTCTGCCTTATAATAATGGGAGCGGAAGGTCTAACATGTCTGTCTGTTTCTATGTCTGTCATTCTCAATATATCCATAATATTTATTTATGTTTGTGAGTGTTATTTGACTTTTTCGTTGTTGCTATTGTGTGCTTTAAGTCTGCATAACATGCGATAAACGATTTTTGTTGTTGCCTTAAAAACGAGACATACCATACTCGGTTGGAATCCCAGGCTGTCCGCGACAAAAAGTTTTAACATGAAATCAACTCTAATGTAAAAAAATATAAATTATTTTTTTGTATTCGTTTTGTTGTTTTCTTTTTGTTTATTTATGTATGTATATTTTTTCGTTTGAGTCAAGTTTTGTTCTGTTGTTGAATGAAAATTTCATTGAACTTGTTTTTTTGATTCCACATGAAACAACGTCTTGTGCCACAGTTTGAAAAATATCGATCCCTGTTGGGTCGTTGGCTGTTCGTTGTTGTTGTGTGTTTTTAGCTTTCTCTTCTTTTGTATAAATTTTCATAAATAAAAAAATGTATATATGTATACACATATAGGTACATACATATATATACCTATATATATCTATATACAAATGTATGTACATTCTTATAAATGTATCTTTAACTTTGTGAGTATTCATGCCTTTGTATGGGCAAATAAATGTAAAATTTGTTTAGTCAGATGGTGCTGGTAGTAACAAGATTTTTTTATTTTAATTTTTTATTTATTATTTTCATTTTGCTTTCTTCAATCTAGTTTGAAAAGTTTCATTTTATATTTCGTTCTTTTAACGTCGTCTGTAATGATCCAACTACTACAGCTAGTACGCACACTCTATTCAAAATATTATTTCAATGTGGCTGCTTTTAATAAAATATAACTTCTAGTTGGTTATGCTTACTTATAAACAATAGGCTCTATTGAAAACCTAAATTAGAGTGACCAGGTTTAGCGCATTTATTTGAGGTTTCTTAATTAAATATTTAAAAAATAAGGGAAACCGCAATCAGTGAAAATGAACATAAAGAGACTATCAACCTCTCTCTCAAAAGAAGTCAATAAATGCGAGTTTACAAAATAAGACGATAGTACAACGCGTGTGGAAAATTTATGTCAGTGACGTTTATACAATTTTTCTATATTTTTTTATATAAATATCACTTAAGTCTAAGCATATAAATATGTACAAATCAAATTTTTTGCATTTTAGTTTGTAAGATTGCAGAAGGCCGTCAAAACAGGCTTAATTTCCACCTAGATTCTAATTTATATTTAGAATCGAGTAAAAGCCACTCTGAATCTAAACACTTGGATTTTTGGCTTAAATACTGCACATATGCATCAGAGCACCATATTAATAGAAGATTTTACAATAAGCTTTATATTTGAATTCTCACTAAAATTTATTTTTATATAGAAAAGTGTCCTATTATTTCTGACCTAGAAAAATTTTAAATTTTGAGCTTATTTATTCCAACTTGAGTTATTTCTTATCATAATCATTTTGGCTGATAAGCCAAACTTGCTCCAATATGCCGGTTAGTTTCCTTATTTCTCATTAATTTATATTTAATTACTTTGTCTCGTCGTAGAGACAAGGGCGGAAAAGGTACTTAAGGATATATGTACAGTATTTGGTCCGAGGGGAATAATCTAAATAATTAAAGCGGCTATGAGGCCCTTACTACCTTATGTTGTGTATTAGTATGATGTGATGCTTTAAATAAAATTTAATTTCAAAAATGTTTTTATGTGTTTTGACTTACAAAACTTTTTTGGAATTATATAACAAAGAATATCTCAAATAATAAATTAATTAAATGCTTTAACTAACATTTTGTTTTTCGTTTCCCTTTCTCTTGTTATCCAGTGCGAGGCTAACTGCATAAAGTTTGTAAAGAAAATTAAAATAAATTTATATCGAATATAATTCATTTGTTGTGTTTTTTGAATAATTTTCATAGCTTATAATTTTTTAAGTTCTCGTATATTTTTTTAAGCCATTGTAGAAATTAAGAAGCTTAATATATTTTAATACACTGATAATTTGGCAGAAGCAACAATAAAACGCATATACACATATTGACTAGCTTAAACCACAACATATAAAATTTTTTTAAGTTATCATAATTTTTAATGTTTAAATAAATACATGTTTAATAATTTTTTATTCGAATTACCCAATGAAACGGAATTTAAAATGATAACGAGTGCAAATAAGTAGAGTTAAAAAAGTAATAATAAAAAACTATAACTTTCACTTTCTTGACAAGTTGTTGTGCTAATAAAACTATTTACGATTATGATGAGTAAATTTGAAAAAAACAGAACTTACTCAATATAAATACCACGTCTTAAAGCAAAAAATTATGCTTTTATTCGTATTTATTTCCATTAATTCACTCCCACAAAATTCCCACCTTAAAATTTTTTCAATATTTGCATTCCAAGAAATACACAATAAACACTTTATGTACTGGTATGTGTGTATTTAAAGCATAATTATAAAAAATATTAAATCAAGCAGACGACATGTGAACTGAACCACAAAATAATAATTATTTTTATTGGATCTTTTGTAAATTTAACGAGAGGGGACTGACAAATGGACAGGCTAACTAAGTGTAGATGGATGTATGTACGTATGCCTGTAATAAAATAATAAATAGTGGTTGTTGGTTTATAAGCACAAAATAATACAATAATAACAATCATAAAATTTAAACATCATCATAAAATTATACTCTTGTGCGAGGCGTACTAAAGAAGCCAACCGAAAATGTTTCAATTTTAGATTTTTTATAAACAACATTAATAAATCATTTCTATACCCATTCAATGGACCTCGTACTTTTATGTTTAGGCAATTATAAAAAGTTGCTTATTGTCGAGTTTTTAAAAGTGTTGAAGAAGTTTCTCGTTCTTATTTTTTGCCACACCGCTACTCAGAATGATTGATTTAAACGACCTTCAAGTAATAAAACTATTGTACAATAGTAAAGCAAATAAAAGAAATATATAATTAATAATCGTGTTAAGAATACTAAACATTCATTTGTTGTCCGATAATGCAGGGGTAAATAACATAAATTGAACAAGAAAAATTCATTACAACATTGACTGAAATGAAATTTGAATAAAAACTTTCGCAAATATACGTATAATATTAGTATTTCATTAATGATCTATTGATTTCGATTTTGCGAATAAATTAAAGTCAAGATTTTATAACACAAATGATATAATTCAATCGTTAGGCCTTAAAATGATTTTATTAGAAACCTTATAAATTTCAATAAATATTTGTTGGAGTTTATAGCTTCAGTTTGTAAAACACTACATTTTAAAATGTTACACATTTGTGTGAAAAATATTGGAAATTCCTGTGAAATTAGAGATTTTTTCTAAGACGAATTTAAAACATAAAAGATGTTGTGCTTTACAAAATCAGGCCCATATTTGAATTTTATGATTTTGTTTTTCATTAAGATTTTATTTGTATGTATTAATAGCTAATTATAAGTATGCGAAATAAGTTATATATTCGAAATCGTTTGATTGTGAAATTTATTTAGTTTTAAATTAAATAGGCTAATTTATGCTTAATATCACTCAGCATAGTAATTTTGAATATTTCAATTTGTAATTTTTCAAAACATGTTTGAAAAGCATTTTTGATTTTATACGTTTCTTTTGAAATTTTTATGAAATTTCCATTTTTTTTATAAAACAAGACCTTTCTGAATGTATGAATTAGTAATTTGTTCATTGAATTTTTTTATATTTTTTTCAAAACATGTTTTAAATAACCTAAAACTTAGTGTTTTTGATAGTTGTGAAAGTGTTGAGGACTTTGAGATCCAAATTTTTGTATTAAAAGTATGCATGAATACATCATAAAAATTAAACAATTCAACGAAACAAAATTAACGAATAATAATTTGCAGTTCAATATCGGAAAGAATATATAGAAAAACATTGCGAATTGTACTTTTTGGCCTCATTTTATAAAATGAAATATTTCTGAACGTTTGAAATATATAAAAACAAACACAAAAGAAATGTTTTTTTGGGGTTTTCCATGCTAATTTGATACGCTTGGGAAAATTTCATTTTACAAAATTGAGACCCATTAAAAAATAAAAAAACAAAGTTTTGTGCACATTTTCGTAATTTTCTAACGATTTGTTTATTAATTATGTTTAATCTTATTTCATTATTTAATGTGGCCACCTCTAAAGTCAAACAAACTATAGTTTCTTAAAGATACTATTTATGAAATTTTCAAAAAAAGCAAATTCTTCAATTGCAACGGATATAAGCAGCTCTCGACTTCAATTCGTTACATAACGCGACAGAGCAGTATCTGAAATCGGAGTTCCTGTCTGCTATTTTCGGCATTATTACATGTTGGATTGCACAGTGGCACCAACTTACTATTTTTTCACTTTCTTGTATATTTTTTTGTACGATTTGCTTTTATTTCTTCACGTATTTTCCACTTTCTTTCGAATTCATAAATTACATATATCTTCATTCAAAGGATTTTTTAAGTGGGTTCAGTGACTTAAGACATTTGATAATAATATTTTGTTAATACTCCTTAGGGTGATATGTACCATATAATGAACTTAAAAAACAATAAATACGGGAGATTTCACTAATACTCGTACGAGTAGTTTTCTATTTGAAAGAAAAGTGTAGCTGAAGGGCATCAAATACCTTTAGATGCCGTGCCACATATTGAAAAGGGAAGTCTACTACCTGATTTTGCAATGGATAATTATCCTAATATATTCGTAATTATATATATATCTTTATGCATTTTATTTCGATATTCGCTACACTAAATAATATAAATTACATTATCTTTCGGTAATAGCATTTTCTTTTCTAAAAAATGCAGATTTTTTAAATGGCATTTAAAACCAAAACTTTTACTCTTAAAGGATGAAATAATAATTTGTAACATATTCACTTTGTCGAACAAAGATTGTGCTGGAAATATGTTTTCAAAAGAAAACGCCAGTATCCATTCATATTTTGCACCACCAAGCACACAGCCACTTAATTTACAATATTTGTAAAGTAACATTTCCACCAAAAATTAAAAAAGAGGGTATACATAAAACTAGTATGTTGGAATGATATGAACGTAATATGTCGCAATGCTTATTTTGGCAGATGGTGATAGATTTTGTTTGAGAGTGAGAGGGATTGAGAGTCTCAAAACAAAATCCTAAGATAATGTCTATGTACTTCAAACCAAACAAATTAAATTTTAAAACCTCTACTCTGGATGTATTTAAATGTCAATATGAATGGAAAATTACGTTCCGACATAGTTATTGAATAAAATGTCATCCTATTATTGGAAGAAAATTCGATGAATAGAGAAAAAGAAGACAGTTATAACTGATAGAAGGGTTTTAAGGTCCATTAAGTAGTAAAAAGTCGTATAAGACCTCCCCAAATTTACGTGCTAATATCATTTATTCTTTAATCGATTTCATCTCCTTCGATCATTGCACTTTTTCGTAAAAAGTTTATGGTCTAGAACTAATTAAGTTATTCTGGGCCGTTTTTTACAAAAATTCGACATGGAATCAATAAACAATAAACGTATTCGAAAAAAAATTATGTAAAATTTGAGAATTTTGTTCGGTTTCAAAATGCTATGCATTTTTGTTGTATTCCATATTAACACTTACGCCCAAACTGGGAGCATATACATATATCCCTTTTTTACCTTTTATATTATTATATATAATGTAACTCAATAGTGTTTTAAGTATTACACAGTGAGACAAAATAAATTAAGCAAAAATTCCATAATTTATAATAAATAAAACAAGGGTTTGTTATTAAAAATCCGTTGAAAATTTACAGGTTTATATATTTAAGAAAAACTAATTTTTTACAAATATATAATTCTTAACGATTTCGATCAAAAATGTTTGCATATCTTTTTCTTTTTAATTCAATGTCATTAGTATCGCGTTTAAGTGACAAGCAATAGTCTGAAAGCATTTTTTTCTTCAAACTGTTTTTCCATTGTAATTATTTCTTGATAAAAATGTTCGCCTTGTTTATCGGTAAACTAGCTTACATTGTTCGGTAAAAAATCCAAATGCAAATGCTCATAAGCTTATAAAAATTCATTTACGATCATGCCATAGTCGTCGCTTCTGTGACTCCCAAGACAATTATCAAATAGCGCAACAAAACTGTTCCACGAGCGATTTTTAACGGGACTCAACATTTTTAAAAAGCTTTCATGTCTCATAACTTTACGAATTTGAGGTCCAATAAAAATACAGTAAATTAATCAGAAGAGCTAAAAATTTTAAAACTGAATTCTATTTCCATTTAAATACATAAATACCTCCTTTTATTTGGCTTTAGTTATTCTTGGGAACATCAATTTAAGATGCTTAAAAGCTTCACCGTTAATATCAAGCTTTTTAACAAATTGTTTCATGTATCCTAATTTTAAATGCAATAGTGGCATACATTATAAATATAACATTCTCAGCTTTAACTAATGGTACGTTTATGACGATTTTTATACTTAGTGATCTTGTGAGTCGCACCAAATTGGTAGAAAAAATGTCGTAAACATACCTAAACAAATTTTGAAATCGGTTGGTGGTCAACTAAGTGACAGTGTGATGAGTGGTTACGGGTATGAAAACCCGGTTTTTTATCCGTAACTGAAACTTTTTGGGTTTGTTTTGAAACAGACTGTTGATTTGATTTTTTTGTCTCACTGTGTTATCTGTGGTGTAAATAAAATATCTGTGTTGAATTATATCGGTAAATCAATTGTGCCCATTTCTTTCTTTTCCGCAAATCGTCTCACAGTTTTATAAATAAATTAATGGAACATTTTACAGCCAGACATTTTTCAAACGGTAAAGTGTTAAAGTATTTTTTTAATGGGACATAAAGGGTGTCCCAAAATTAAAGCAAGATATGAATTAATTAGACAACACAGTTTAAAGTCTATTCATTACTTTTGAGATATTGATCAATATCTAGATCAAAATTTTCTATCATTTAATGCTCCATTTTTTTGGCAATCTCAAACAGTCAGCTGTAAAATTTATTTTTATGGTTGCCAACAAATTTCAATGAACAAATCATAGCAAATCGAATGTTGCCATAATTTTAGGACACCTTTT